>JALIGW010000005.1:2760000-3020000 GCA_023053685.1 Diadophis punctatus similis | reverse complement strand
GATTCAGTCACAGCTGCTGTTCCAATCTAAAATTAATTCAGAGGTGAGCCTGACCGTTGCTGAAGTCTATTTAACAGGTAAAACTCCATGCTTTGAAAACGCCACCTAGCCTGTGGGGGAGGGGGAGCAACCCATCCTATACTGATGGGTGTCGGCAACCCACGGCTCCAGTATTAAATGATACTTGTAATAATCTGCCTGGTCAAGATGAAGTTCTTGCCATCCCTTTGCCTCTCCAGCCAGGGAATCTTTGGTTCTTTTCTCTCATAAGTCTTACTACATGTCAGTTCTAGGAAAATGCTGCTCCAGAGGGCAGATCTGCAACAGAAAAAAACCAGGATTCCAGGATACCATCAAACTCTATTGTTTAAAGATAGAACCTGGAGTAAATCTGCCCTGTGAGACCCTACTAGATGGCATATGAGCCGTGGTGGCACAGTGGTTAGAATCTAGTACTGCAGGCTACTTCTGCTGACTGCTGGCTGACTGCAGTTCGATTCTCACTGGCTCAAGGCTGACTCGGCCTTCCATCCTTCTGAGGTTGGTAAAATGAGGACCCAGATTGATGGGGGCAATATGCTGACTCTATAAACCGCTTAGAGAGGGCTGTAAAGCAATTAAAGCGGTATATAAGTCTAAGTGCTATTGCTATCAACCATGGGAGGACTGTAATCTCAACCAGGCCCTATGACCCTATGCCATAAAGAGTTTTATAAGTAAGAACTAGTGCCTTGAATTGCAGTTAGGAGTTGATTGGTAGCTAATGTAGCCTGTGAAGAGACAAGTTCCAAGGGGGTAATGAGCAGGGGTGAAATCCTCTGAAGTCTGCTACCAGTTTTCTTTGCGTGTGCATGTGCGCACATGCGCGCCACGGGCACTACTGTGCAGTGCTGAAAAAGGAGCATTTTGAAGCCATAGAGTCTGCAAAGGTAAGTAGAACAGCGAGGGGGGAATCAACTGTGCCGCGCGATTTAGATTAGCTAGAAAGCAGGAAATCCTGCTTTCTAGCTAATCTAGATGCACAGCACAGCTGATCATCGGATATACGGGTTCGCCTGAACTGGTAGCATTTTTTACTATCAGTTCAGGCGAACCGGTCTGAACCGGTAGCATTTCACCTCTGTTAATGAGGTATACCTATAATTGTCCACCCTGCCATATTATAGATCAACTGCAGTTTCTGATTGGTCTTGAAGGATAGCCCTATGTAGAGCACACTGCAATAAACAGAGTGGCATGAAATAGAAATTGAAGGCATAGAAAAGGAATTGGGTTCAGAGGTTGGCTTGCCCATCAACCAAGGGAAATAGAGACATGTGGAGTATGGAATTAAGCACAACAGGCAGACTGGTCTCCTTGCTTAGGGCAGCAGAGGGGAAAACCTCAGGAAGAGGTTGCGTTCCCAGTATCCTGGGGTTAGGCTAAGAATAACATCATCCATTCTGGCTCTCCTGAAGTAGGTGGCCTGAAGGTTATCATACTGACATATGTTAGCAGGACATATGGTTCAACCCTTGGACATGGAATGCTACTGAAGAGTTACTGGTTTACACCAGGGTTTGATTTAGCATCATGTCGTGAATTGCCTGCCCTGTCCCTATCGGTCTGCAGGAATCTGTATTTGTTTATTCTTATTTTGGAAGTCACAGATATTAATTGATCGTTTTTACCATATACCTATATTCATTAATCACACATGCATTGACAATGCAATATACGTTGTAAGCATTTTCAAGTATTAATGGAGATTGAGTGGGATAATTAAGAGGACATTGAAAAATGGGCAGGAATGTGAAGTTACAAAGTTGCAAGCAAAGAAACTATGGCGAAATAGGGTTAAGTATAAAAATGAAGAGCGCTGACAAGAGATTAGATGGCCCAGAAAAATGTAATAGGCAGGCTAAGGCTTCTAGAGGAATCACTTATTTGTAAGCAAAACGATTTCCTGAAATCTTATTGAAGACTTGCAGATAGAACGGGTTGCAGGAGAGTTAAGCTGATCGATGCCAGAAAGGACTTTTCAGATCATGCAAATGCCCTCAGATTTCTGACCGCGAAAGAGATCCATGGCGGTGTGTAAATATCAGTAAAAAACATTTCTAATCTGTTGATAAAGTTCAGCTGCACTAAATGTTGGTATTGCCCTCATGCTTGGGTCATTCAGCATTTTAACAACCCTGCAGTGCAGACTGATGACTCTGACTGCTGTTGAGGAATAAGCTCATTTAAGCAAAATCTGTCTTTTGAGCACAAGGAATGTGTAACGTAGCAAAGATACAACTTCTGGATAAGGATTTGTAAGGCTTTAGGCACCGTAATAGGAGTAAGCTTTGAGTAATGGTATTAGCAAAGCTAAAGGCTAAACCCTATATTTGATCCGGCGCCACAGTAAATGACAGGCGGAGGCTTGTCTCGAAGAAACTCGGTTTATTGAACAGATAACCACAACAAGAACAGGAACAGCAGAATTGCCTCAGCCGCGGTCTGACAGCTATTTATACGGAGCTGTCAGCCGCGGCAGCCAATGGCAGCTTTCGGAATTTCCCGCTCGGAGCCGGCGGAACCTCAGCCAATCAGCTGAGCCGCTCTCAGTATCCAAGGCTCCCGAGGACGCTACACCCCTCCCCACCTGACAAGCACATACGTAGGCGTCCAAGTACGCTGGGCGCCTGCGCGTGCGAGTCGAGCGACGGATCTCCTGGGAGGCGGAAGCAGGAGCGGCCTCCGAGCTGGAGGTGAGTTCGGGGACGGCCTCTACAGGCGGCGGAGCGGCAAATGGCCCCGGCGGATCCAGGTCGGCAACCCCTGACGTGGCAGGTAGGACGTGCGCTTCGCGAGTCGCCGGGGGAACTGGTCTGGAAGGTGGTTGTGCGGCGGTGGCCGCGGCCGGAGGGAAATCCACCTCAGGCGGCTGAGCTGAGACAGTCAGCATCCGGCTCCGCAGCTGGTCTATGTGCCGCCTCCATGTTCGGCCATCGGCTAGCACGACCCTGTAGGAACAGGGGCCCGTTACTTCAGTTATTTTGCCTGGCAGCCATTTGGGATCCCCCCCGAAATTCCTAGCAAACACCAAGTGGCCTTCCCTGAATAACCTAGGCTGGCCAATCTGGGGGTGCTGGCTTTCTGGGGAGTAGTCAGGATGCAAGCGGTCAAGTACCGTTCTTAGGCGTCTGCCCATTAAGGCCTCAGCTGGACTACGATTAGTTATGGGGCAAGGAGTGGAGTGCTGGGCCAGCAAGAATTGAGACACTCTGTCTCTCCAGTTGGGGGTGTTGAGCCTTTTGAGTGTTTCCTTAGCTGTCCTAACTGCCCTTTCCGCCCTGCCATTGCTGGCAGGGTGCCAGGGGGCAGTCAGGACCTGGCGGATGCCATTGGCCGCCAGGAACATTTGGAAGTGGGCAGACGTAAATTGAGGGCCATTATCTGACACCAGAAGGTCTGGAAGGCCATGGGTGGCAAACCACCTTAGTAGAATGTGTACTAAGGCTTCAGCTGTAGTGGTTGGCATTAATTCTACCTCCATCCACCCCGAATAGGCATCCACTAGGATCAGGAACTGCTTTCCCAGATACGGGCCGGCAAAATCAAGATGGATTCTCGACCAAGGACCCCTGGGGTTCTCCCAAACTCTGGGTGGGGAAATGGGGGGTGCCGGCCGTGATGCTTGGCAAACCGGGCACTGAGCCACCCACCTCTCGATGGCCTGGTCCATGCCTGGCCACCAGACATAGCTTCTACCTAACGCCTTCATGCAAACAATGCCAGGGTGGCTATCGTGGAGTTGTCTTAGTATGGGTTCATAAAGGGAAGGAGGAATTATTACTCTGTTACCCCAGAGGAGACAGCCCTTGTTAGTGGACAATTCTAACTGTCGCACCCGAAAAGGTTGGAACGAGGGGTCTGCCTTACCCAATGGCCAGCCCCTCTTCACCCAGTCAAGGACCTGGCGGAGGATAGGGTCACCAGAGGAATGAGTGGCAATATCTGAGGCTGATATTGGAAGGCCTAGGTCCTCTATGAGCATGACCTCCGAGGTGGGAGCAGGATCCTGGACAGAAATGGGGAGAGGGCACCGACTGAGGGCATCAGCATTTGTGATTGAGAGGCCAGGCCTGTATGCTAGCTTGTAAGAGTACCCGGCCAGGAATTCCGCCCACCGGGAGAGCCTGGGGGAAATAAATTGTGGGGTCTGGCGATCCCCCGCCAGGATGCCTAGCAGGGGTTTGTGGTCTGTGACCAGCGTGAATGGCCTGCCATAGAGGTAATCGTGGAACTTCTTTACGGAAGCCACGAGTGCGAGAGCCTCTTTGTCGGTTTGACTGTAATTACGCTCAGTGGTAGAGAGCGTGCGTGAGAAGAAGGCGACAGGGGCCTCTTTACCTGAGGGCTGGATGTGGCTTAGAACTGCCCCGATGCCATAAGGAGAGGCATCGGCTGTAAGAGTCAGGGGCAGGTCTGGGCTATATTGTACCAAGACAGCGTCTGATGTTAAAAGTTGCTTGACCTGGTTGAATGCCTTCTGTGCCTCCTGGCCCCAGTGCCAGTGTTGGTGGGCGTCGAGGAGGCGATGCAATGGCTCCGCGACAGTGGCCTTGTGGGGGAGGAAAACATTGTAGAAATTCAGAAGCCCCAGAAAAGCCTGCAGCTCGGTTTTGTTTGTAGGGGCGGGGGCATGTTTAACTGCCTGTACTTTGGAAGGGGTGGGGTGGATTCCCTCAGAGTCTATGGAGTAGCCCAAGAATTCGACCCTGGGCACCCCAATCTGGCACTTGCTTTTCTTTAAGCGTAGGCCAGCCTGCCTGAAACGTAGCAGGACGTTTCGAACCCTCACTCGGAGTTGGGGCCTGTCGTGGGCTGAGACCAGGATGTCGTCGAAATAGGGAACTACCCCGGGTAGCCCCCCCAGTAACCGCTCCATTACATTCTGGAATAGGCCAGGGGCTACACTTACGCCAAACTGGAGACGGCGACAGCGGAAAGCTCCCCGGTGGGTAACTATTGTTTGAGCCTCGGTGGTGGCATCATCCACCGGGAGCTGCTGGTAAGCCTGGGCCATATCCAGTTTGGCGAAGAGCTTGCCCCTTCCCAGAGAATGGAGTAAGTGTTGCACGACAGGGACAGGGTAGGGGTGGTCTTGCAAGGCTTTGTTGAGGGTAGACTTGTAGTCCCCACAAATCCTGATAGACCCATCTGGGCGAAGGGGCACCACTATGGGGGTCTCCCATTTTGCATGGTCGGTGGCCTCTAAAACCCCCTGGGCTATTAGCTTATCCAGCTCCGCATCTACCTTAGGTTTCAATGCAAAGGGGACACGCCTGGGCTTTAAGCGGATGGGAGCAACGTTTGGATTCAGGTTAAGGGATATGGGGGTGCCCACGTAGGTACCAAGGTTGTTATCAAAAACATCAGCAAATTCATGGAAAAGGTCAGAGGAGTCCTCACACACAGTGGTGTGAATCCTAGAGAGGGAGAGTCCCAGCGCATCAAACCAATCCACCCCTAGTAGGGAAGGGAGGGACCCAGAAACCACCACCAACGTCAGAGGGCCAGCAAAAGAGCCCTTTTCGACCAACAGGGTTGCCTGACCCAAGATTGGGATGGCATTGCCCTGATAGTCCCTAAGTCTGAGAAGGCAAGGTTTTAAGGCAGTCTGGGAGAAGGAAGGCACCAGGCGTTTCAGGGTGGCCCAGGAGATGATTGTCCTAGAAGACCCAGTGTCTACTTCCATTGTGCAAGGTGCCCCAGCTATGGAAACAGAGAGAAAAAATTTTTTATGCCCGCCCCCACCAGAAGCCAGGTAGACCTCCTCAGCAGGGCAATCATCAGGCAGGCGCATCGCGAAGCAGGCGTCGTGCTGGTTTTCTTGAGGGCGGCGGCCGGGTGCTGAAGGGACAGCGGTGGCAGGGCTGGACCGGCAAACGCGGGCAAGGTGACCATAGCGGCCGCAGCGGCGGCAGGTGGCCGTTCTGAAACGGCAGGAGCTTCTGGGGTGCCAGTCTCCACAACTGAGACAGACAGGCATGCCAGGCCTGCGGGAAGGCGGCGCCTGGAAAGGCTGGGGCGCAGGCAGCTGTGAGGCTTGTGTAGGGCGGCGGTTCCTCGCGGCTGTTTGGATGCGGCATACGGCGGTGTCCTCTGTTGGCTCGGAGATGGGTTCCTCGCGTTGAAAATGGACAGGATCTATGCCCGCAGGCTGAGTTCCGATGGGCTGGAACCTGTTGATCTCGGCGGCTGACGTGCTTGACATTTCTGCAGCGCGCGCCTCATCGAGAGCCACAGCGAGGGTCAGCTCCGTCCTGGCCAAAAGGCGACGCTGCAGGCGGATGTCTCTGACCCCGCAGACCAATTGCTGCAGCAAGGAATCGTCTAGGTTAGGGAAGTCACACTTTAAAGCAGCATTTCTGAGGGATGCCATGTACTGCGTGATGTTCTCCCCCTCCTTCTGTAGCCGTTGCTGGAAAGCAAAACGGCGGGCTATGCGGGAAGGTGCGGGGGAGTAATGATCCCTCAGGATTTTTAGCAGATCAGGCCAAGGGACAGAGTTGACGATCGCGGGAGCCACTAACGCCCTAGCGGTGTTAAACATTTGGTGGCCGCACGAGTTGAGGAAGAAAGCCCGTTTGCGGGCATCAGTAATATCAGTTAGGTCGTTGCACTGAAGGAAACAGTCAAACCTTTCAAGGTAGGCATCCCAGGTTTCCTCAGTTGGGCAGAAGGCCGTGAAGGATGAAGGGCTGGATCCGTTGCGGGCCATTGGCGGCCGCGGACAAGCTCCTGAGCGCGGATTTGGCAGCTAGGCGGGTCACGGAAATCGTCTGCACCTTCGTCGCCACTTGTTTGATCCGGCGCCACAGTAAATGACAGGCGGAGGCTTGTCTCGAAGAAACTCGGTTTATTGAACAGATAACCACAACAAGAACAGGAACAGCAGAATTGCCTCAGCCGCGGTCTGACAGCTATTTATACGGAGCTGTCAGCCGCGGCAGCCAATGGCAGCTCTCGGAATTTCCCGCTCGGAGCCGGCGGAACCTCAGCCAATCAGCTGAGCCGCTCTCAGTATCCAAGGCTCCCGAGGACGCTACACCCTATAAGATTTTTTATTAAGCCTTTATTTCTTACAGGCTAGAAAATGAATTGTTTTGAGTATGGCTGCATCGAGCCCCACAGAATTACCACGATGCTAAGATGGGGAGCCAATAAATTTTATTAATAGATAGATGAGAGAGAGAGAGAGAGAGAGAGAGAGAGACAGACAGACAGACAGACAGACAGACAGACAGACACAGCACTAGAGAAAGAAATTGAAACGAGAATAAATCATATTTACACTGGGCATTGCTTAGAACCGTGATGGCGAACCTATGGCACGGGTGCCACAAATGGCACGCGGAGCCATATCGGTGGGCACGCGAGCTCAGGTCCGGCGTGCATGTGTGCACCAGCTGGCTGATTTTCGGGCCTTCTGGGCCCACTGGGAGTCGGGAAACAGGCTGTTTCCAGCCTCCAGAGGGGGTGGGGAAGGCCGTTTTCGCCCTCCCCAGGCTCCTAGAAAGGCTCTGGAGCCTGGGGAGAGCGAAAAATGGCCGTGCCATTGCATGCTGGGAGCAGGGGGGTCATGCGTGCATGTGCGGGGGTGCATGGAATTATGAGTGTGGGCACGCACACACGTGATCCCCACATTCCCCCCCCCTTTTGGCACGCGAACCAAAAAAGGTTCGCCATCACTGGCTTAGAATATATTTATCATATAATTTCTTTCTACAGTATTCTTCTTCTTCTTCTGCATTGTTTCTCTTATGTCAGGACAGATGGATTATGTTTCTTTTTGGTTAAATATCAGCAGGCTTTGTTGGTGAGTTTCAGGAAGGCCCTGAAAAGAGAAGTATTGAGAAGGCACCAGAGTCTCAATATGTGGTCTTTGGATCCTATTTATATTACTTTTAACTGGATTGTTGATATTTGACTTTAAGGATTATGATGTTGATTTTGGGTTATTGTTATGCATTCTGATTTGAATTATTCATTACCATGAATCCTCGGAAAAATGTGACGGAGTTAAATAAATAAATATGGCTACTGAAAAAGTAGCAACCGGATGAACCTTTACATAATTCATAAATTGTATATGTGGCTTTGATTAAGATCTGCATGCTAGGACTATTGACAGAAGATATTATGAAAATTATTAAATTCCAGACGGTAACTATTTGGTATACAGTAATGATTCTCATCTTCATTGCAAAATTTATTTTCTCCTGCTGATAATGGTAGTGATCTTGTAATAGTGGAAAACAGTAAGATCATATCACCCAAGGAAGGGCACAAGCAGGCAGATTTTTCGTGTCGATGCCTATTCCGTATTTTACTAAAGTTGGAAATAGACTTTTAAAAGAATTAATTTAATTTAATTTAATTTAATTTAATGGATTTGTATGCCGCCCAACTCCCTAGGGACTCTGGGCGGCTCACAACATATTCAGATCCATTACAACAATATAAATACAATAAAATACAATAATTAAAAACATATAAAAGTTAAAAGAGTATCGTCTCGCTTTCACCCCGCCTGCCGGAAGAGCCAGGTTTTTATTGCTTTCCGGAAGGCCAGCAGGGTGGGGATAGTCCTGATCTCCGGGGGAAGCTGGTTCCACAGGGAGGGAGCTCCCACAGAAAAGGCTCTCCCCCTCGGCCCCGCCAACCGACATTGTTTGGTCGATGGGACCTGGAGGAGGCCGACTCTGTGGGCCCTGACCGGTCGTAGGGAGGTATGCGGCAGGATGCGGTCCCAAAGGTAACCTGGCCCTGAGCCATGTAGGGCTTTAAAGGTAACGACCAACACCTTAAATTGGATCCGGAGACTAATGGGCAACCAATGCAGCTGGCGGAGGATTGGTGTTACGTGGGTGCATCTGGGTGTACCCACTACAGCTCGCGCAGCTGCATTTTGCACCAATTGCAGTCGCCGGACACTCTTCAAGGGTAGCCCCATGTAGAAGTGGAGTGGAGAATTAAAAATATTTGTTTCTATCTGTGTCAATTAGTTTTCTGATTTAGTTTGCAACAAGAAGTGTTTTCCATTGATTTTCAAATAATACAACATAATTCAAAGGCTGAAGTATCACACTGTATATTTCATTTTGTAAAAGAGGTTAAGTATGTGAAAGTCAATAATATTACACATGTGCTAATTAACATTTATTCCTATAAGCTTACTTTCTTATCTAATGAGATAAATTTGGTGGTAAACAGTGAGAGGTAAATATTGTTGCAACTTTCTGCATCATTGTGATTTATGACTCTGAAGGCAATTCTTGAATCTGGATACAGATAATCAGGAATTGTACTACTGCAGTTGTTATTTGATTTTTCATAGGGTTGCTTGTATTAAGTGAAATATTATTCTTATATGAATTCAACAATAGACAGCAGCCATTCAGGTGCCTTCAAACATTTACTATATGTATAGAAACCATTTAAAATAATGTGCATTTATGGGTGTTGCCTACTATTATTTTAATGAATTGATATCCAAAATAATATTTATTTATTTTTTTTAAAAAAAGATCTATCCTCTTTACAACTGTAAATGAAAATCAGTGTTGGTTTTCCTGTACTTTAGTTCAGCTTACTGAAAGAGTACAGTTTGCCAAAAACCACTGAGGAAAGAAAACGAAAATTTTAGCTGAAAAAATAGGGTCGAGTTGGAGCCAAAAGTTAGCCCCCTCAAGATCATGATGAATACATAATTTTGAAATTTATATTTTTTAAATTGTTTGGTTTACATAAAGGAAATCATATGAGGTATAATTATTGTTTCCTAGATTAAAATCAATCAAAGGTTCGGACTCTTCCTAACAAAAATATCTCCTAAGGAAGATCAATTTTACTGTAGAATGTAGCTGTTTAATTTAGAGCAGGGGTGTCAAACTCAAGGCCCGCGGGCCAGATCTGGCCCACAGGGTGCTTAAATGTGGCCTGTGGGGCCAACCTGGAAACAGCAAAGGACCGGTCCACGGTTCCTCTGCCAGCGAAAACGGAGCTTGGGAGGGCTGCACGCGTTGCAGCTGAAAATGGAGCTCGGGAGGGCCGCGTGCAGCCCTCCCAAGCTCCATTTTCGCTGGCAGAGGACCGTGGACCGGTCCTTTGCTGTTACCAGGTTGGCCCCACAGGCCACATTTAAGCACCCTGTGGCCCAGATCTGGCCCGCGGGCCTTGAGTTTGATATCCTGCAACAGTCTGCCAATGAAAAGGGAGTGCGGCCCTCACGGTCTCCATTTTTGCTGGCAGAGGGCTGCAGGAGGCTGTCGTAGCTAAAATCGGAGCCCAGGAGGACCATGCACGGGCTGCAGGATGTTGAGCTGGCCACGCCCACCCTGGCCACGCCCACCCTGGCCACGCCCACTCCTCCAAGGTCAAACACAACCCTGATGCGGCCTTCAATGAAATCGAGTTTGACACCCCTAATTTAGAGAAACAATAAGAGTAGTGTGTTTTATTTTCTTTTTGCTACTTTCCCTCCCAAATTCCCCCTTGTTTTTAAAAGGCTGTTCTTTTCCATGGAAGAATTTTGGCCATTTAGCAAAAGAAAAGTTCAAAACAAAAAGAAAGTAATTACATGTACATTGGATTTGCTTTATAATAATAAATAATAAATAAATAATTTTATAAATTAGTAATAATAAAGCTTGCAATTAATTTCATTCTGAATTTTCTGTAGAAAGCCAACCTAATGCCAACCCTGCTTTTATTTTGGCACCAAATGTAAGACCTGGTTGAATATCCAAACCATTGAATCTAAAAGATAGCAGCATTGCCATATTCTGGTTCTACGTAGGATTTCAAAATTGTGTTTCGTTGCTTCCTTATTGTTTATAAATTGCATCCTGCTCAGAGTTGTACCAAAGTGGTTTTAAAACTTTTTAAGAAGCAAAATGATACAATTCTTTTGTTTGTGAAACCACCAGAGGACCTCATTAGGCACCAAAATTTTGTATTGTATGTGCTGATGGTGGTCGAGATACTGTAGTATCATTTGGTAAGACCACATTTGGAATTCTGCATCCAGTTTTGGTCGCCACAATGTAAAAAAAGAAAGAAAGAAAGAAAGAAAGAAGAGCAACAAAGATGATTAGGGGACTGGAGGCTAAAACATATAAAAATGGTAGCTGGAATTGGATATGTCTGATTTAATGAAAAGAAGGAGTAGGTGACATGATAGCTGTGTTCCAGTATCTCAGGTGCTACCACAAAGAAGAGGGAGTCAACCTATTCTCCAAAGCACCTGAAGGCTGGATAAGAAGCAATGGATGGAAACTAATCAAGGAGAAAAGCAACCTAGAACTAATAAGAAATTTCCTGACAGTGAGAACAATTAATCAGTGGAACAACTTGCCTCCAGAAGTTGTGAATGCTGCACACTGGAAATTTTTAAGAGATTGGACAACCATTTGTCGGAAATGTATAGGGTTTTCTGCCTGAGCAGGGGGTTGGACTAGACGACCTCCAAGGTCCCCTTCCAACTCTGTTGTTCTGTTATTTCATTTTTAGTTACAGAGACCTGGGAAAACCAGATCATTCGTATGCTTTTCTATTCAGAGCAAGTGTACAACTAAACTGCTCCCAGCCTGTAAGGGTCTCAAAGCCCTTTGTGCTCTGTTCTTTTAAATTGGCAAAATTGGCAGTTTAAATCTGTTCTTTTAAATTGGCAGCCCAGAAAAGTTTCCCAGCTGGATGACAGCTGTTGTGGATGAGGGAATAGGCAAAGTGGAAAGGATGGTGTCATGCATGTGATTTGGATGATGTTGTTTTCTGGGGAAGTTTTTTTTAATGATAAACAGTATGGTAGCTATATTTTTCATGCCTCAAACAGTGACATTCCACTCTTGTGATTTCCAAAACATGATAATGCTGTTTTAGAAGTACTAGGAGACACAGATAATACTGGGATAGGTCAAGAAGAGATGGCCTCCTGATTTTCACTTTTTTATTTGGCTTTTCTGTAAAGGGAATTGTCCTTGTAGACTGTAGACATGAGGAGTTCTAAGAGTTGACATCCACATGTTTTAAAGTTGCAGCAAAGTTGGACACCTCTGTTATAAAGTTTAAGCTCAGAATAAGGGACGTGGTTGAGTTCCTGCTCTGGGACTGAAACACCATGATCACCGTGAACTCACATTGCTCAGTTCTTTTTTTTCCAAAAAGTTTTTTATTTTTTTTACATTCTTCAGATAAACATCAATACATATACCATAATATATTATCAAAAATTTACATAAATTTTATATTGTATATCCAGTAACATTATTAAAGTGCCTATCTATCCTACATATCAAATCCAATCACTCCCTTCCCTCTATCCTTTTCCTCTCCTTCTTTCACATTGTTCAGTTCTTATTAACAGCTATTGCAATAAGGTTTATGATGTCCTACTCTTGGAATGATATGATGATGTAGTTCTTTCATTATTTAGTTTTAAATGTATTGTTGTTTTATCTATTTTGTCCTGCTCTGTTTTGTGTTGTTTATATTTTGCTTATTTTCCAAACATGTAAGTTTTAACTGCAAGGTCCTTAGGGTTTTGTTGTTTTTATTGTATTGTATTTGAGCCTGCTTTTAGATATTGTTTGTGTTGTGACTGCTTTGCTGGTGATTGGCTGCAAATAAATACATTTCAGCTTTCGTTATCTCCTTCTTCAACATCTTCAAAATGTAAATAAAAAGAGATGTAATAAGACCATTTCCTATTGGCCCTATAATGCTCTCCAAAAGTTCTTTTGACCTGCTGGATATTTTTCTTTTTCAAAGAGTTTATGAATATTCAAAAATGCATATTCAAGAACATATACTCCCACTATCATCATTAGAAGCAGGATCAAATCAGCTGATAACACACTCGTATTAATTTTGAAGACATTTTGAAGAAATATACAGTATGGGTATGTTTCCTATAATACAAGTAGTATTTTTTAAAGGCTGGAATGGAAGTACTTTTTGTATCAAAAAATCATTTTTGTACACTAAATAGGCATCTAGGCACTTCATAATTTCAAGAAGCAAATTGGTTATTGTTGAGGAGTTATTCTGCTGTTAAGCACAAACACAGCGAAATAGTACTTGTGATTTTTGGTGTTGCAGTTTGATATGAATGCTATTCAGTCAATAAACAGAATACGTTTAGTATTTACAAAATAGTTTACTTCTAATAGTAGCAAAGTTCAATAGGAAGTCCAAGTCATAGACAGTTAGTTCAGGGCAATGCGAAGTTTCTTCTTCTTGCCTATATTTGTTTTAACTAACAAACAAAGATTACAGCTAACATTCAAATCTACACTATCACAGATAGTTAGTCTTTACACAGCTACTCTTCAAGTAATTCTACACAGACACTAAGTCAATTACTCAACAGTGAAGTAGCAGAGAGATTCAGCAGTCCTGAACACACAGAACACAGAGTCAATCACAATCACCATCAGAGACACAGAGACATAGTGAGCATGCTCTCTTGCTGCCTTATATAGTAATCAGCCTACAATGTTCTTAAAGCTATATACACATAACAGAGATTTTTGGCTTGTTCATATATTAGCAAACCAATGGTTTGAACAGGGTTCTAACAGTTATGCCGCAAGTCCTAAATTAAGAATGCCCTGGTTTAAGGAGTATCCATAGTTAAGAACAGAGCCCTATTATAGCAAAATTTGAGTTAAATACACCACTATTCAAGTGAAATATACAATAGTTTCAAGTTCATTATGCAATACTTCTTAAAGTACTTATTGTATAAGTACTTTTGGCTTACATACAAATTTGATTTAAGTAAAGACCTTGGGAACGCAACTCCTAGATTCCCAGGTTCTTGAGAAGAATGTGATGCCTATGAAGTCCATCATCAGCTGAAGAACTTGTAGCTGTGACTTCATATTGCTGTGTATATGATAACAATAATGTCAAATACAGAGAGATAATCCTGAAATTGATAATACACTGCCTTTTCAATTAACTTTCCTCAAAATAAGAGCTAAGAGTAATTCAAAGAAACAAAATGGCAGTGAAGAAATACACTATCAAGGACCTAGCCTGCTTCAAGACCTCTTCTGGTTTTTCTGAAGAGACTTGCCAGAAAACTCAGAGAAAGCACCATTCTGGAATCCTCCATAGACAAATCTGGAAGTAGAGCTGGAGGGAAACTAATTTTAATTTGTCTAGAAGAAGATGGCAAATTCTTCATGATGTTGAATTGATAATCTAGGTTTAGACTGGGCAAAATTCTAAAAAGGAGTTATTTGCTATGTTTCTATATGCAAATGAAAAAAGGCTTATTCATCCCCATAATAGCTTTATAGTCATCATCATCTTCATTCATTCATTCATTCATTCATTCATTCATTCATTCATTCATTCATTCATTTATTTATTTTTTATTTATTTATTTATTTATTTATTTATTTATTTATTTATTTATTTATTTATTTATTTATTTATTTATTTAATCATTCTTATAGGCCGCCCAACTCCCGCGGGACTCTGGGCGGCGTACAACATAAGAGAGAAACAATAGTTATAAAAATTAAAAAAACATATACCATCATTCGTACATGGGGAGACCACAGATGTTCTCATTGGTCTCCATTTCAACCCGCCTGCAGGTAGAGCCATGTTTTAACGGCTTTACGGAAGGCCAGCAGGATGGGGATAGTCCGGATCTCTGGGGGTAGTTGGTTCCAGAGAGATGGAGCTCCCACAGAGAAAGCTCTCCCCCATGGTCCCGCCAACCACAATCATCATCTTTTAATGATGATTCATCCCCATAATCCCTTGAGAGGTGGAGTCTGGGCAACTGAATGGAGCTAGCAGAGTGTTTAATGGCCAGATGTCCTTCCTGTTGCCAATGCAAAGTTTTGTTCAGCAGATATATTCTCATTGTGCCCAGAGAAATATCTGCCTCTACCTAGGATCAAACTCAAAGCCGCCTGATTGTGAGGTGAGAGCTTCACCTCTAGGCCACCGTACCACTCCCCTATAATAGCTCTATAGTGTTCCAAATAAAACCAAATAAGGCATTCATGATTTACAGAACATGTCTGTAGTATAGTAATGTTCAAATTTTCATTTATAGTGCACATCTCTAAGCCAGTGGTGGGGATGCTTCCCACCCCAGGCATTGATAGTCCACAACATGATGATCAATCAGTACCAACTCAATCTAAACTAAGTCCTCCGGTGGGAGTACTCTTCTTAGTGGTCTGTAAGAGTCATGGTGACAAAATCACACTTGTGATACACCTACATACCCAAATGCAGAAATCCAACAGCCTTGGTAAATTTAGGAGCAGGACTGTCAAGGGCAGGGTAACTCGGTAGTCAACTTCATTATGTATTGTGTTAGCATGCACCAGTATTTCTGAACCTTGCTGACTTTAAGATGTGCGGCTGGGGAATTCTGGGAGTTGAAGTCCACACATCTTAAAATTAGCAAGGTTGA
Organism: Diadophis punctatus similis; assembly: GCA_023053685.1. Taxonomy (NCBI): domain Eukaryota; kingdom Metazoa; phylum Chordata; class Lepidosauria; order Squamata; family Dipsadidae; genus Diadophis; species Diadophis punctatus. The sequence goes on along the minus strand of JALIGW010000005.1, from coordinate 3,004,519 downwards.
AAAATACTGGCATAGACACAGAAGGAGAATTTTTTTCAGCACACATTTCAACAGGAGACCAGAACTACATTCATCGAACCAGAAATTGATTTATTAACAGAATTGGTAGTTGATGCCAAAGAGACAAAAGCCTAAAGAGCAGTGGGGTTGCAAATGCAAGCCTTCTTTATAGTTCAATGCAAATTATTTTTTTATTTGAAAGGTTGCAATGAAACTTAACAGATAATTAGTGATATAATAAGATATATAAGTCAGTCTGAATTGTAGGGTAAATCTTAATGGGTGGGTTTATTCATACACAAATTGGAATACATAATAAGGGTTGGACAAGATGAGATATTCCCTCCCCTACCCCTTTTGGATTAAACAAAGGGATATTAGCATTTGTATCTAAAGCAGCGGAGGGTTCCAGTTATTTTTGCTACCAGTGCGCATCGTGAGCATGCGCAGAAGTGAATTCGCATTCCATCGGGCGATTTCACTTCCGCACATGCTTAGGACGACATTACAAGCCGAAACACAGCTGAGGAGCTTCTCAGCTGTGCTTCGGAGGAAGAATAAAGGTCGGTATTGAAACAAGGGCAGGTGGGAGGGCTTTTTTTCCGACAGCTCAGGACACAGAGAAGCCGGAAAAAAACCCTAAAAATGACATCATCTCCAGGCTCCTACCGGTGCAGCGTCCCGCAACAGCACCGGTATGAACCCACCACTGATCTAAAGGTATTATGTTATCTTAGCTGCTTTTTAAAAACTTGCAAGTTCTCAACACCAGTAATTAATTGTTTACTCTGTTTAGCACTTTAACCTGTAATACAAGGGCAGGGGGAAATCAGAAGAATCAAATGAGTATAAAGATTTATTGCAAGCGTAAGCTCTCTACAAGAATCTAACCAACTAATGGTCAAGGGAAATGAGTGGGAGATACTGTAAGAGAAGCATTCAAGAGAGGGCTGGACTTATATCTCTTGTGGGTACCGTATTTATCGGCATATAACACGCACCGGCGTATAACACGCACCCCCATTTTAACAATAAAATTTGAGTAAAATTTTTTTTAATTAAAAATAAATGACTTGGAATGTCTGAACTTAATGTTGGATTCATATTTATAACATTATAACATGAACTATAACATTAACTCCTCTTATAAGGCAAATATGAAATGAAAAAGCACCTCTTTGAATGAAAAAAGAATTGCTTTCTGGGAAACCAAAAAATTCTTCATCTTCACTTTCCTACCATCTTTCTTTTTCTTTCTGTCTTCCTTCCTTCCTAACATCTTTCTTTCTTTCTTTCTTTCTTTCTTTCTTTCTTTCTTTCTTTCTTTCTTTCTTTCTTTCTTTCTTTCTTTCTTTGTTTTTTCCTTCTTTCTTTCTTTCTGTCTGTCTGTCTTTCTTTCTTTCTTTCTTTTTTTCTGTCTGTCTTCCTTCCTTCCTAACTTCTTTCTTTCTTTCTGTCTGTCTGTCTGTCTTCTTTCTTCTTCTTTCCTTCCTTCCTAACATCTCTTTTTCTTTCTTTCTGTCTTCCTTCCTTTCTAACTTCTTTCTTTTTCTTTCTTTCTTTCTTTCTTTCTTTCTTTCTTTCTTTCTTTCTTTCTTTCTTTCTTTCTTTCTTTTTCTTTCTTTCTTTCTGTCTGTCTTCCTTCCTAACTTCTCTTTCTTTCTTTCTTTCTTCCTTCCTTCCTTCCTTCCTTCCTTCCTTCCTTCCTTCCTTCCTTCCTTCCTTCCTTCCTTCCTTCCTTCTGTCTTTCTCCCTGTAGGAGAAAGAAGGAACCTCTGTTGCCGTCTCCCGCGGGGCTGCAGCCACCCGACTGAGTCCCCGACCGTGGCAGCATCCCTGCTGTTCTCCGGCCAAGCGGCGAAGGAGCCCTGGAGCCCTGACGCCGCCCTGCATCTCGGTCTCTTGGGGCTTGTCCGGCAGCCTGCTGAAAAGGCTGCGACGCAGGGAGGGAAGGAGCTGCTATTGCCGCTCCGGCATGTCTCTGTGGCTGACCGGGGAGCCGCGTCCTTGTTAACAATGGAGAAGCTGCGCGGAGCAGAGGCGCCTGGCGAGCGAGGTGAGTGGCTGCATCGGCGGCAGGCTCCTGCCCGCGTCTCCCGCCCGCTTGCCCACCTCTTGCCTTAGCATTTAAAAGAATGAGAGGCGGGCGGGCGGGAGACGCGGGCAGGAGCCTGCAGCCGATGCAGCCACTCACCTCGCTCGCCAGGCGCCTCTGCTCCGCGCAGCTTCTCCATTGTTAACAAGGACGCGGCTCCCCGGTCAGCCACAGAGACATGCCGGAGCGGCAATAGCAGCTCCTGCCCTCCCTGCGTCGCAGCCTTTCCAGCAGGCTGCCGGACAAGCCCCAAGAGACCGAGATGCAGGGCGGCGTCAGGGCTCCAGGGCTCCTTCGCCGCTTGGCCGGAGAACAGCAGGGATGCGCCCGCCCGTTTTTGAGCTGCCCCCAGAGCGGTGAATCAGCTGGGATCGGCGTATAACACGCAGGTAGAGTTTTGGCTTGTAATTTTAGTTTTAAAACTGCGTGTTATACGCCGATAAATACGGTATGTAGGGACTCTCGACTGATGACATGTTTGACCCCTCCCTTGGGCTCAGCCCTCCTACAGTCACAGCATTTTGCTGGGAATTCTGAGCAACTCATAATTTTTTAGTTGAACTTGAGATACTGTTTATTCAAAGTATATACATAATTTAGGATTCTATGTTGGATTCTTTGATTCTTTGTCCTACAACAAAAAAAGCTGAAATTCTTTGCATGAGAACTTGTAGTCTTCTTGTATCTAGGAAAGTCTCCATCTTAAAAGATCAATACTTCTCTCCCTCTCTCCTTCCTTCATAATGAGCTTTGTTTCTGGGGCTGTGTAGATATCTGCAATCAAAAGCCACATTGGCAAGCAAATAACTGCTATAAAGAATCCTTTAAAGCAGCTGCATCTTTTTATGCTTTTGTGTAGATACCATTTGCTCCCAGCTATCTTTCCCAGTGTGTGTGTGTTTGCATGTGGGTCTATATCTGTGTCTGTGAGGGAGGAGACCAATTTTCTTTAAGGAATTCTTGACAGGATCTATATGTCAGGTGCTTCCAATCTGGGCCTTTTCACAGCCCTAGTTATTGCTTCAGAGACTAATATAGTTGTCTTTTCTACCTCAAATACAACTACCCATAAGATTATAGTCATGGATTACATTTTCCCCAGTTTTCTAGCATAATCCTTTTTATTATTACAGACCCAACAAAATGTTGGAAAGAAATTATGGAAGTGGATTATGCACTGTGTCCATCTTCAGGGTAATGCTTCAAAATCTTCACAGAGGTGGGACAGAATTAATGGGAGACCATGATGGCGAACCTATGGCACGCGTGCCACAGGTGGCACACAGAACCATATCTGAGGGCACACGAGGCATTGCCCTACGTCAGCTCCAGCGCGCATGTGCGCACTGGCCAGCTGATTTTCAGCCTTCCAGAGGGCGGAGAAGGCTGTTTTCGCCCTCCTCAGGCTTCCGGAAGGCCTCTGGAGCTTGTGGATGGCAAGAAACGGACCCAACGGGCCTACCGGAAGTTCGGAAATTTCAGTTAGGCCTGCACGCATCTGCGGGGGTCAGCGCGGGGGTGTGTGGTTGTGCGCACATGTGCGGGGAGGGAGGGAATTGCTTTATGGGTGCGGGCTCATGCTCGCACCCTTTTGGCACCCGAGCAAAAAAAGGTTCGCCATCACTGATGGGAGAAGAATTAATGGGAGAATCTGGCAAAAGAAAGGTTTAACGTTTAAAAACAGAGCAAAATGAGTTTGGACCATTAGAGGCATGAAAGTCACTTATATTATTCTACTGGCAGTGACCTACTGTATGACTGGCGTCATTCTTACCCGCAATTCTTATCCTGCCGAACTGTGTCTATGCAATTTCTGCCAAGTGCTGGAAATGCCAAGCTAGGTTGTGAATTCTCAAGAGATCTGTGATTTATTGTGAGGTTAGAGAAGTCTGATAGATAAGTGGAAATAAGAAAAGAGACGATGATGATGATGTGCCGTCAAGCCAGTGTCAGCTCCTAGTGACTCATAGACAGACTTTCTCCGAGATGATATATTCCCAAACTCCATCTATCAGGTCTTCCAACAGGACACCCATTGCTGCTATAATTGAATCCATCCACCTTGATTTTGGTTGTCCTCTTTCCTGTCACCTTCCCCAACATTAAACAGTGGATTTTGCAAGGAAGGGTGGGCAGTTTCCCAAGGCAAGATGTGCCATGCTGATTAAATGCTGTCATAAAATCCAAAGGTGCTTCAACAAAATATTAGTTTAAGAGTGTGCATCTTTATTAAGGTGACCAGATTTTAATATTTGTAAAGCAGGACACCATTGACGGGGGGGGGTTCTAGGGGAGCAAGACGGGAGGGGTCCATCTCTCTTATCCTGCAGCTTTGTGCACCCCCCCAAACACCCCCCTTTCATCGCAGCCAGGGGTGGGTTCCTACCGACACAGGCTTACCTGTTCATCGCCGCAGAGCCGAAGAAGCTGGTGGCGTTCGTGGCACGGGGCTTTCCCCGGCCGCTTTCCCCGGCCGCCGGGACGCCACCATTTGTGTTCTTTTGCCCTCTGTGCATGCGCAAAGCGTTCTGCTTGCACAGAGGGCAAAAGAATGCAAATGGCGGCATCCCGGCGGCCGGGGAAAGTGGGCAGGGGAAGCCCCGTGCTGCGAACGCCACCAGATTCTTCGGCTCTGCGGTGACGAACAGGCAAGACTGCCGCTGCCCCTCTCACTGCCCTCCCTCCCCACCTGGCAGGAGGAGGCAGGCAAGGCAGGAGGCAGAGGGGTGTGCAGGGCAAATTCAAATTAAAAAAGCGGGACTTTTTTGAAACACCGCGGGACGCGGGACAAATTATTTAAAAGTGGGACTGTCCCGCCAAAAGTGGGACGTCTGGTCACCTTAATCTTTATGCAACCATGTTAGTAAGTTATTTAGTGTTATTTTTTCCTCAAAAAGATTTGGGTTTGTTTCAATTGAATTGTACAGCTTATATGTTATGTTAAAGGTATGGTAGAAAAAATTCTGAAGTGATATATCTTGGTCTGATTTTTTTTTTACACCTCTAGAGGGGTGTGTAGACTTTCTATATCCACTGTAGACTTTTCCAAAAGTTTAGGACTATGTATAATGTGTAGTAGGAGAATTTCAGCCCAGTCATTTATGCCTTGAGTAAGAATTCACTTGTTTGAGTTTCCTTTTGTTTGGCGGTTGTTGTTGTTTTGCTATCCACAGTATTTTTGGGAACTTTCTCAGATACCAAAGTTCAAAATAAACCTGAAATCAAATCTATATTCAAAGTCTTCTGAATGGACTTGAGGCAGTATCTGTCTTTCAACAAAATTAATGAGAGGATGATTGTGAAGAAAGGAAAGGGGTGATGATTTGGAAATTACTGATTAATTACTGACCCTTTTTTCGATCCAATGGTTATGTTCTTTTTTGCTGACTTATGTGCATCAAGTAGAATAATGTAATTATAGTGCACAAATCCAAATTAAAGCATCCCTGATAGAAGATTGTCTTGAGTCTGCTTGAATACACTTCAGTTCAGGAGTTTTCTGATTTAAAAGATACAATTTATTTTGAAATACTGCTTATTGCTTCAGTCAACAGATTTTCAAAATGCTATTATTGCACTTTGCAAAAAAAAGAAGAAAAGAAATAAATAAAATTTTCTCATATTTTGCAGAGGGTGGGAGAATCATAAACCCATCCAAAACATGAAGCACAGAAGCACAAAATTTGAAGGACAGAAGTACACAATTGGAGAATGTAAATTGATTGATTATATTCCACCTTTAATAGTTTTGCAAGGGCTAGAAGGGTTCTTGGAGGTCATCTAGTATAACCCCTTGCTCAAGCAGGACACCCTATATCCGTGATGGTGAACCTATGGCATGCGTGCTAGAGGTGGCATGCAGAGCCCTCTCTGTGGGCACAAGCACAATCGCCAGCTGCACTTCTGGTTTTTGGCGCCGGCTAGCTGGTCTTCGCGGGTGCCGGAGCCAGGGGTGACATCCTCCCAGTTCGCTCTTACCTGTTGGTCGCCGCAGAGCCTTTGGAGCTGGTGGCATTCGCGGCATGGGGCTGTCCCCGCCCACTTCCCCCACCCGCCTGGATGCCACCATTTGCATTCTTTTGCCCTTTGTGCATGCAGAACGCTTTGTGCATGCGCAGAGGGCAAAATTACGCAAATGGCGGTGTCCAGGCAGGGCGGGGGAAGTGGGCAGGGGCAGCCCCGTGCCGCGAACGCCACCAGCTCCAAAGGCTCTGCGGCGACCGACAGGTAAGAGCGAACCGGGAGGATTTCACCCCTGGCCAGAGCACAGGAAAACAGCCTGAAAATGGCCGAAAAACAGCCTGCAAATGGCCCAAAAATGGCCAAAAACACCCAAAAAGCAGGCCGTTTTCTGGGCCATTTTCCAGTCCAAAAAATGGCCTGAAAAACGGCCAAAAACCAGGCATGTGCACGCCAGCCGATCTCCGGGTTTCTGGTGCTCTGGTGCGTGCACAAGCACGCGCATGCACGCACGTTCTGATTTGGGCACTCGGTGCCTAAAAGGTTCATCATCCCTGCCCTATATCATTCCAGACAAGTGGCTGTCCAGTCTCTTCTTAAAAGCCTTCAGTGATGGAGCACCCACAACTTCTGGAGGCAAACTGTTCTACTGGTTTTATTTATTTATTTATTTTCAAGTATGTGTTGGTAATATACATAGATATAACATTGTTTATATACATAAGATGGGTAGTGATAAGAGGGAACATTAGGACAGGGACGGTAGGCACGCTGGTGCACTTATGCACGCCCCTTACTGACCTCTTAGGAATCGGGTGAGGTCGACAGTGGACAGTCTAAGGGTAAAGTTTTGGAGGTTTGGTGACGAAACCACAGAGTCAGGTAGTGAGTTCCAGGCATTTACCACTCTGTTGCTAAAGTCATATTTTCTACAGTCAAGTTTGGAGCGGTTCACTTTGAGTTTGTATCTGTTGTGTGCTCGTGTATTGCTGTGGTTGAAGTTGAAGTAGTCGTTGACAGGAAGGACGTTGTAGCGGATAATTTTATGAGCTATGCTTAGGTCGTGCCGAAGGCGACGTAGTTCTAAGCTTTCTAAGCCCAGGATTTCAAGTCTGGTTGCGTAAGGTATTCTGTTACGAGTAGAGGAGTGGAGGACTCTTCTTGTAAAGTATCACTGGACACTTTCTAATGTATTTATGTCCAATATGCGGTGTGGGTTCCAGACAGATGAGCTGTATTCAAGGATTGGTCTGGCGAATGTTTTGTATGCTCTGGTTAGTAGTGTGATATTACCGGAGAAGATGCTACGTAAGATTAGGTTAACAGTTCTTGAAGCCTTTTTGGCGATGTTGTTGCAGTGGGCTTTGGCACTTAGGTCATTTGATATGAGTATTCCAAGGTCTTTGACAGGGTGAGGGTCGTCTGCAAGGTCTTGTCTGTTCAGTTTGTATTTGGTGTTTTTGTATTTGGTGTATTAATTGTTCTCACTGTTAGAAAAATTTCTCCTTAATGATCGGACAGCTCTCAGGTCCTTGGTTAGGACTTGGAACTATTACATTTTTACCAGTCTCATACTGTGAATCCAATTGAAGATTAAACCTTAAATAATAATATAATTTTACATTATTTGCTAAAATCTTCTTTCTCATATTTTCAGAACAACTAAGAAAGATTCTGGTAGGATTTAAATATTTATGGCAATTTAAAGGGTGACACAAAGAGTTTTGAATATGTTTAGGGTAGTACTTTGCATGATTTCAACCTCTAGGGGGGGAGGGGAAAATACAGATTGTAGTTAAATGTTGAAGTCTAACGATCCAAATAGGTTGGACTTGATTATAGAAAGAATTACTGGAAGGATGTTGTCTTGACCCGAATGTTGTACTTGTTTTAGCCTGTCAATACAAGCTTGTCAGTCTATTTCCATTACTGTCTCTCATTTCATCGACCTTCAGACAGCTGTTCAGCCAGATTGCCTGTCGTTTACTCATTATTTGCATTTGGTACAATGCGTGTGCTTTTTGCATTCTAATCGTTTGCACCGGCTTCCCAAAGTCCATTCTGGAATGACTTTGCTTTAGAAGGGCCATATGGAGGTCCTGCATGACTGTATAGTTACAGATCTACTCTGTTAGCAGGAGAATGCAGTGAAGGAGGTTTTGAAGTTTATTAGGGACACAGACAGGAATGTCATCAACAAAATTTGGGCTGTTAAGTTGCAAGTGCCAAATCACCGAAGGTTTATGGCATTATAGAGAGTTGCTGGGCAAAGAAAATGTCCTTATTTTTTTTTCTGCTCCTGGTTGTGATTAAATGAATGAGAATTGGTTTTTGATTTTTTCCCCCTAAGGGGAAGTAAATTTCAGAGAAATTCTCACAGGAGGGGCAACAGGCTGTTATACATAGATAAGGGTTCTTTCAGATCTTCTGTTTTTCATTAAACAAGCCTCTCTCCACTCATCTCCATTCATCTCCATTCATCTCCACTCACCCTGAGTTCCTATACTTCACCTAAATTCCAAAGTTATCTATGGTAAAGGAAGTCCTCATGTCAGGCCTTTTCAGTAGTGAAAAAGTCTCTTCTGGAAGTTGAGTCATGGCAGCTAGACTTCTTTTCTTTTTTGGTTTGAAATGTGGGAGGGAGGGAAGGAAGGAAGGAAGGAAGGAAGGAAGGAAGGAAGGAAGGAAGGAAGGAAGGAAGGAAGGAAGGAAGGAAGGAAGGCCAGTAGGCCAATTGCTATGACTCAACTTTCAGTCAACTCTACCTGGTTGATTGAGAATTTTCTTTTTTCTTCTTTTTTTAAAAGTTTTTTATTTATAATACAATTTAAAACATTGGACGTGACATAACGTTCTAGTTTAAGCATTCCCATTGTTGTTCCTTCCCATAAATGCAATTCCTAATCTCTATATAGATATATACAAACTTTACAATCAATATAAAATCCATTTTTCCCCACTAACATGAAAATGTCTACATTTCCAACTTGTCACTGATCCACAATCTCAACAATCCTCCTCGATTCCCACCAGTGGTACAATTTTTCCTAGATTTCAAAATATTCCGATGATTGAGAATTTTCATTGACTTGAAAGAGTCTTGCAATTCAGAAAGAGCCGAGGTGGCGCAGCGGTTAGAGGCAGGTACTGCAGGCCACTTTAGCTGACACTGATCCGCAGGTCAGCGGTTCAAATCTCACCGGCTCAAGGTTGACTCAGCCTTCCATCCTTCCGAGGTAGGTAAAATGAGGACCCAGATTGTTGAGGGCAATATAAATATACATTGCTTACTGGTGTAAACCGCTTAGAGAGTGCTTGCACTGTGAGGCGGTATATAAATCTCACAAAATAAAAATAAATAAATAAATAAATACTTGGAGAATTTCTGCTTCACCCACACATTTGTTGCAAGATAATATGTGCCAGTTATTAACCATGAACTCGTTTTTTGAATTTTTCTTTGAAGCCCCTGACCATATCCCAAACATTTTCATTATTTTTCTTTCCCAAGCTTCTATGTCCAGACCCAATTTAGCCCTCTTCTGTCCTGGCTTTGCAGACTTATCCTGCCAATGGATAGACAGACAGTCAGACAGACAGAACCCTGGAACCCCTTTCTGTAAATTCTTTCCAACCTTGCATTGAATTATGGGGGGTGGGGGTGGGGAATCATCCTAAACAGACTTTTTTTAAACAAAAACACTTGTCTTAAGTCTGTTCAGATTATTAAGTAGTTTTGAAATTGTGTACTTTGATTCTGAAGGTTTGAATAGTTTAACTAAAAATTAAAAGCAAAAAATTGTGTTATGATGCTTTTAATAATAAAATGGGCAGTTGGCAAATCCCTCGCATCCTGGACATAAATTGCTTCAACTCCTACCCTCAAAACGTCGCTATAGAGCACTACACACCAAGACAACTAGACACAAGAACAGTTTTTCCCCGAACGCCATCACTCTGCTAAACAAATAATTCCCTCACCACTGTCAAACTATTCACTAGGCTGCATTACTATTACTATTAGTTTTTCTCATCATTCCTATCACCCATCTCCTCCCACTTATGACTGTATGACTGTAACTTGTTGCTTGTATCCTTACGATTTATATTAATATTGCTTGTTTCCTGATTGCTTACTTGAACCTATGACAAGCATTCTTGACAAATGTATCTTTTCTTTTATGTACACTGAGAGCATCTGCACCAAAGACAAATTCCTTGTGTGTCCAATCACACTTGGCCAATAAAGAATTCTATTCTATTCTATTCTATTCTATTCTATTCTATTCTATTCTATTCTATTCTATTCTATTCTATTCTATTCTATTCTATTCTATTCTATTCTATTCATATATATATATATGAATAGGTTCAATTCCCACTACGGGTATGGCTATCTGACGAGAGCAAAATAGCTCGAAATAGATCTATAATAGTCTCCCTTTATTTTCATTTATCAGCAAAAAATGTTACACACACACACACACACACACACACACACACACACACACACACACACACATATATATATATCGCCCAGCGCCCTCATCTTTATTACCATCCAGTGCTTATCCTGTTTCCGAAGAGCCAACTTACATGATTTAAGCTCTCTCTCCTTGACACAGATGGGCATTTGGCATTAGGCCAGCTGGATGCGACTGCTGGAGCGAAGAGCGTTCTAGGTGTTCTGCAGCTTGTGGCCCGTGAAATGATTTTGATACGGTGGAACGCTCTTAAAAGTACAGCACAGATCTACTCGGCTTGCAGGTTTATTCTTTAAGCAGAATCTTTATTGCACCTGTCTGCCAAATGCTTTTATACACTGACTGAACTTCAGTTCAGTTAGCTGTTTTGATGTGTTGGTGATGTCTAATTTATTTGTGATAGTTGCGTGCTGGATTTAACCCTCGCTGGTAAATTCCCGATGTATTTCACCTCAGTTAAGAGCTTGATTGATAGATAAAAATCTGTGGCAATCATAGATCCTCCTTGGTGCCCTTCATCTGCTTCTGCTACACTGGGAGGTCTCTGGTTTTCCTGGCATATCACCTTCTGTCTGTCCAGTTATAGTTTGCGGTCTCATTCCTCTATGTAAGCCTATCCATTTGATTTATTTAATTTATTTATTTTATTTATTTTATTTAAATGGATTTCTATGCCGCCCAACTCCCGGGGGACTACTCTGAAGATTATAGGGAGATAAGTGATCTCTCTTCATTATCCACAATATTTAAAAACCGTTTGGGCAGTTAATTTTGAATGAGCACTTACATACATTTGCATGTTCTTTAAAGTCAACATGTCTGAGCAGATTACATTGAATTTTTCACTGCTAAGTGCAAGCCCAATCTAAATATTGTATAAAACTGTACATCACATCATAAAAGCCCTTTGTGTTATATGCAACTTAGAATACGTTTTGAATCTACAACAAAAGATATGAAATAGTACTAGCCCAGGGGTGGGTTCTAACTTACCTTGCTGCCGGTTCACTTCCTCCTGCACTGCGTGGGCGCACCACGTGGGCGCACGTGCTTTGCGCGCATGCACAGTGTCCTTTTTTAAAAAAAAAAATCCCCCCCCAAAAAAAGCCAAAAACATGGTGGCTATGCATGTGCAGTGCCGGAAATTCGGCTTCTGTGCATACTCAGAAGAAAAAAACCCCGGGAAAAATTTCCCAAAAAAACCCGGAAAAATTTTCAATAAAAAAAATCAAAAAAAGAGATGGCACAGACCAGCACCGACCGAACCGGTTCCATGATGTCATTGTGATGATACCAGCGGGTTGCTACCAGTTCGGGTGAACTGGTCCGAACCATGAGGAACCCACCTCTGTACTAGCCATTGAATACAAAAACATGCATCAGTAGTGTTCATTTTCATACTACAGTATTTCATTGGCTTGAAAACAAACATATTTGCTGTTGGTTATGCTTCCATTTTTGGGACTGCTGATCCCTTTACCTGAGTGAAATTATCAGTTGAAACAAAGAAAGTTCTGATCTGAAGTTAACACAGAAGAAAAATATTATTGGTATATGTGGAAGTATGAATATGTTAAAAAGGAACCATTTGTGGGTGTTGCTGCTCCTTCATGGCATTTCCTGCATGAAGGATGGGATTGCGCCCACCAGCAGGTCGCCACTACCGGTTTGCCCAAACCAGTCCGAACTGGCTGAATCCCACCTCTGCTTTGTTGTCACTAAAATGATCATCTCTAAAATATTTACTGACCCCTCACATCCTGGACATAAATTGCTTCAACTCCTACCCTCAAAACGTCGCTATAGAGCACTGCACACCAAGACAACTAGACACAAGAACAGTTTTTTCCCGAACGCCATCACTCTGCTAAACAAATAATTCCCTCACCACTGTCAAACTACTCACTAGGCTGCATTACTACTACTATTAGTTTTTCTCATCGTTCCTATCACCCATCTCCTCCCACTTATGACTGTATGACTGTAACTTGTTGCTTATATCCTTATGATTTATATTCATATTGATTGTTTCCTGATTGCTTACTTGAACCCTATGACAACCATTCTTGACAAATGTATCTTTTCTTTTATGTACACTGAGAGCATACACACCAAAGACAAATTCCTTGTGTGTCCAATCACACTTGGCCAATAAAGAATTCTATTCTATTCTATTCTATTCTATTCTATTCTATTCTATTCTATTCTATTCTATTCTATTCTATTCTATTCTATTCTATTCTATGTAAGAGATGACCAGGCTGAACCCAAGGGTGGGATTAAAGGCATCATTAGTTTGGAGTCTCTATGCACACATAAGAAACCTAAGTCCATCCTCCCTTGAAGTCCATTGACACCAATGGCACCAATTCACCGTGACCATTAGTAGTTCAGATTCTTATGTATACGTAGCATGAAATGAACTTGTAGTATTTTTGGACTCTATCCTGATTCCTGACTTCTGGCACCTGACATTTTAGCATCTGTATCTCTAAAGCCTGATGTAGTTACTTGTTTGCTTTAGATTGCAGCCGGGATGATTTTCATACTTTGGGTGACTCTGCTGGGAGTATATGCTCCTTGTACACACTTCCAAGGGTTCTTCACTTATTCACACACACACCAACAAAATGAGGTAGAAGAGCATGACTTGGGCTGGATAAAATCTCAGCAAATAGAATTTCTTAAAAACATTAGGGGGTTATATTCACAGTTAGGACTATTTGATTTGGATTTCTTTACAGACCTCTTTTGTGATAAAACAATAATTTTCTAAAATCTCAAGTCTCCTCCCCATACTTCTAAGCCAGTGATGGCGAACCTATGGCACGGGTGCCACAGGTGGCACGCGGAGCCATATCTGCCGGCACATGAGCCATTGCCTAGCTCAGCTCCAGCGCGCATGTGCGCGCCGGCCAGCTGATTTTTGGCTCACATGGAGGCTCTGGGAGGGCGTTTTTGGCTTCCGGAGGGCCTCCGGGGGGACTGGGAAGGGTGTTTTTGCCCTCCCCATGCTCCAGGGAAGTCTCTGGAGCCTGGGGAGGATGAAAAATGGGCCTACCAGGCCCACCAGAAGTTGGGAAATGGGCCATTTCTGGCCTCCAGAGGGCCTCCAGGGGAGCACGGGAGGCCGTTTTCGCCCTCCCCGGGCATTGAGTTATGGGTGTGGGCACTCGCGCATGCGCGATAACACGCGTGCATGCACTTTCGGCACCCGAGGGAAAAAAGGTTCACCATCACTGTTCTAAGCATTTTGTGTGTGGTGGTGGGGGAACTGATGTGTTTCATGTAACAGTTTTCAGAGGTACAGAAGAAATTATTTGATTTTAAATGTGGATATACAGTATTCTTCAAATGTTACTTCCATCTTTAATTGGTAAGACCTCATCAGCTTTAAGAAAAAAATATTGTGTTTCATCTGAAACCAAATTGGAACTTTCAACATTTCTTTCGCAAACATTCAGTAGGTATAGTTTTTCCATTATCAATTAGGTCTGTAATCTATAAAGTTCATTATCTTCCCATTCCTGGAACTGATCATAATTATCCATGTATTTAAGAGGTCCAGCTTCTACTTAAATGCTCCAACTTCCCATACCTTAATCAATAGTGAGACTCTAGCAGTCTTAAACTCAGTCTTTATCACTGAAAAAACCTACGCTTTCTTCATACTTGTGTTCATACTGTTTGCTCTTCAAAAATTATTTAAAAACAAAGAAACAATTTTCCATATACAAGTCAAGATCATATCACTGGAATTGTTTGAAACAAACTAAAACTTTAAATAAAATTGTCATTTTAATGTTTTTTTTTAGACTAGACTAGACTAGACTAGACTAGAATAGAATAGAATAGAATTGAATAGAATTGAATTGAATTGAATTGAATTGAATTGAATTGAATTGAATTGAATTGAATTGAATTCTTTATTGGCCAAGTGCGATTGGACACACAAGGAATTTGTCTTTGGTGCATATGCTCTCAGTGTACATGAAAGGAAAGATACATTTGTCAAGAATCCTGAGGTACAACACTTAATGATTGTCATAGGGTATAAATAAGCAATCAGGAAACAATCAATATTGATATAAATTGTAAGGATACAAGCAACAAGTTATAAGTGTGAGGAGATGGGTGATAGGAACAATGAGAAGACTAATAGTAATAGTAATGCAGCCATAGTGAATAGTTAGACAGTGGTGAGGGAATTATTTGTTTAGCAGAGTGATGGCGTTCATGAAAAAACTGTTCTTGTGTCTAGTTGTCTGGGTGTGCAGTACTCTATAGCATTGTTTTGAGGGTAGGAGTTGAAACAGTTTATGTCCAGGATGCGAGGGGTCAGTAAATATTTTCACGGCCCTCTTTTTGACTCGTGCAGTATACAAGTCCTCAAGGTTATTTTTGCTAACAAACAATGCATGACAGGTCACAATGATGTAATTTTTGTTTTTATGTTTTCACAAGACCAGATCATAATTATATGACTTTAATTCTGGGCCTTTGTGATAATTGTTGCTAAAGATTAAATCTCCTAGGGCTCACTTAAAGTCCAATAGATTCATTTTTACACTTTTGATCATAGTATGGCAATCATTGATTTTATTTTTTATAAACTAAAGACCGGGTAGTTCTAGGGAAAGAGTTTACTTACTCCTGTATTTTTGGTTATTTTTAGAACACACCAGTGGGAACTCCGATTTTCATTGTGAATGCCACGGATCCAGACCAAGGAGCAGGAGGGAGTGTGCTTTACTCTTTTCAGCCACCATCCAACTTCTTTACCATTGACAGTGGCCGTGGCATTGTATCAGTTATTCGTCCACTGAATTACGAAGTCACACAGGCTTATCAGCTGCAAGTGAATGCCACAGTGAGTATGGGTCACTCCCCTTTTCTTTGTCTCTTGAACAATTGAAGGGGCTGCAGATGAATACATTTCATTCATGCATTTTAGATGAATATTATACAGGTAGTCCTCAATTTATAACGGCAGTTCGGCTTACAATTGCAGTCATAAGATATCCTGGTTGTTAAGTGGGTCCATGCCCAATTTTACAATCTTTTTTGCATCAATGAGAAAGTGAACGCAGAAATTAAATGAACCAGCAATTGTACAACATATTGTACCCAGTGTGCATTTTTTTTTGCCAAAAACTGAATGTAAATACCGGTTTCCAGCAAAAGATGTTATAAATTGTGGTCACATGACTGCAGGATGCTGCAAATGGTTGTAAATGTGGGCAGTTGCCAACTGCACAAAATGCGATTGCGTGTCCACAAGGTGGGGGCAGCCATCAGAATGTTGAAACCGGGTCTTAGTTCTGGATAGATCTGTCATAACTTTGAACATTCACTAGAGAATCAATCATAAGTTAAGGATGACCTGTAATAAGTATTCATTAATTTAGTTTTATGTATGATTTGCTGATTCCCAGCAGGCTGGCTAGGAAATGATGGGAATCGGTTCATATATCTTAAAGTTGCCAAGATTGAGAAATACTGATCTAAGCAAGTTTATTTTTAACTGAGTTAAAAGAGCTTTAACTGAGTTAGGACCTTGAAGATTATTTAAAGTTTAGGGACAACCTTGGACCACGTAAAACTCAGGAACATGGGCACCCCGCATTTTTGTTTCCTCTAAATAATCACAGTCAACCCACATATATCTCAAGAGGACATTTAAAATCAGATTATATGGCCACCAGCCAGTTTAATTCATAATAAGGTTCTCTGTCATCTGCATTAATGATATAAAATATTACAAGTAGTTTATTTAATGAATTTAATTTAATTAAGTACTGAAACACTTCAAACATTCATCAGGTTCCATAGCACTTCTACTAAAGCAAGGAGGACTTTCTAGATCTCTTAGAAAGTATCATTCAGTTATCAGAATAAATGAATTTCTCTTTCTGTGGCTTATAATTGGGGAAAGTGTTCTCATCCTGTCTTTGATAGCATTTGACAGATTTTGAAAATGGTGTGCTATAATTCTAAAAGAAATGAAAAGAGATGCAGCTACATTAGTGGTGAAGGCTGCTAGGATAGCCTGCTGTTGTCTGCAGTTGTTAAACATTGTCCAATTATTATTGAGATTCAAACCTTGATACTACACTTGATCTTAGCCAAAAGGCCGAGAAGCGATTGAGATTCAAACCTTGATAATAGCATAACTGAAAACAGTTTCTGTCTGAAATTTGGCAGAGCTTTTGTGGGTGAAAGAAAACCAACCAACTCTCCTCAGTAAAATATAGTTATGTTCAATTCTAGAACATTGTGGCAATAATAGAATAGTTGATTCTGTCAACCAAGAGTGAGCAACTCTTGGTTGACAAGCAACTCTTGGTTGACAAGCATTCTGGTGTTCCAGAATGGCTGGGTTTTGCATCATTTTTTTGAGAGGTGTTTGCTGAAAGTTGACAGGGTTCTCTATATTGCGAACTATGCATTTTAGGTTTTACACTACAATTTCCACCTCTTTCTGGTGTAAAATAGAATGTTTTTAACATTCAATGTCAAACATAATTCTGAAAAAGGAAGCTTTGGGTCACAGAAGACCTACCTCATCTGTAGATGTAATTAGCTTTTTATTGTCTATTGAATTTTACTTAACATTATGTCAATATTTTCTCTTTATACATTTTTAAGGATCAGGATAAAACCAAGCCCCTCTCTGCTCTGGCCAATCTTGCAATCACCATTACAGATGTACAGGATATGGATCCCGTTTTTATCAATCTCCCCTACAGTACAAACATCTATGAGAACTCCCCTCCGGTAAGAGCTCTGATAAAAGTATTGATACTATTGGAATCCTCTATCACATAATCTCTTTTGAAACAGGTGTGGTTTATTAAGAAGAGTGTTATGGGTACTGATGAGCTTCACCCCAACTTCACCCAACCCCTATAAGAAGTCCAGAAAAAGTTATGAGTGAAAAGGTCAATGGATATAAAATCTTTCCATTCAGCTTGATAAGTCAGTTTCACAATGGGAAAGGTATTTTTGAGAAGGATATGCATATAACGCCGCCTTGAGTCCCCAGGGAGTAGGGCGGCATATAAGAACAGCAAAATAAAATAAATAAATAAAATAAATAACTACACCTAAACCCCCCCACTCTTTTTTTATTTCAACAATCAAGAATTACTTCTCTTTCTGGTGGTGGGTCTCCATCAAGGGCGGGTTCCTAATTTTTTTACTACCACTCTGTGGGTGTGGCTTGCCAGCCATGTGACCGGATGGGCGTGGGCCTCGGGAGCTTGGCAGCGGCTGGAGAAGCGGGGGGGCATTGCCCTCCCGCAACGCAGCCCCCCGCAGCGGGAGCAGCAAGACCGCAGCAGTGGTTCTTCTAGGAGGCTCCGTCTGGCCTGAATGCTTCTCCCCATTCAATGATCCTAGGCTCCTGCCGCCCGTTCCCCCTCCCCTCAGCAGCTCGAGAAGCCTCGAACGTGCGAAAAAGCCTGGGATCATCACTGCGCGTTCGTGGCTTCTCGGACTGCTGAAGGGAGGGGAATGGAGATAGCTCCTGCCACCCATTCTTTCAGCGTCTCACACGCTCCCTCAGCCATCCTCCCCTGCTTGGACTCACTGTGGGGTAGGAAGGCAGCGCATGTGCAGTGCCGGAAGCTCGGCTTCTGGGCATGCGCAGAAGAAATGTTTTTTAAAAAGGGCGGGGCCCAGGCACCGGCAACCGACCGCACCGGTACTGTGACGTCACCAGCAGGCCGCTACCGGTGCTATAGAGTGGACCGCACTGGTAGGAACCCACCACTGGTCTCCATATATCTATAGTGGTATACAATAGCAAAAATACAATATTGGGGTTAAATATTGGACTTGATAGATAGCTTCGGCATCCCTACATAAAGATACAATGGGTTTATAATCAGTCTCATAGTTTATCAAGATAAGACTTGATTTCTCTGAATTGTTGCTGTTTTTCATAGCCCTTGTCCCTCATGTTAGCAGGACTTACTTCCTTTTCCACTGTGCTCTTAGAGCAGCAAAACTATGAATCTATAATGTGATTCATGTGATTCGTTTTTATCAGATTTTAGCAATAATTTGAATCTGGAACTCTGCACTTTGCATATGGCCCAAGGGCTAATCAATAAAGTAAACTGAAAAACTATAATGTGATGTGACATTTTCCATCAACTGAGCCCATTGCTGTTTAGGGTTGAGAGGGAGTGACTGGACCAAGGTCACTCAACAAGCTTCTGTCAGTAAGGAGAAGTAGAAAGCTAGGTATCCCTGCTCCTGGTTCAGCATCTTAACTACAATACCATATTGGTTCTCAAGATTTTCCTAGCTCTACCTGTTGCCCAAAGTGGCCTGAACTATGTTGCAGAGAGCAAAACATGGAGAGAAGAATAACTGAGTGGTTTCAGCTTTAGCCTTGATAATACTGTATTCATTTCTCAATAGTACCCAAAAAAGAAGTACCGTATTTTTCGGAGTATAAGACGCACCTTAGTTTTTGGGGAGGAAAATAGGGGAAAACAATCTGCCTACCAGGTATTCATCTGGCTAGCATCCTTAGTCTGGTCAGCTTCAGCACATTATTTTATCCCCTGGTTAGGACTTAAAAAAACCTTCTTCTGAGAGAATAACAATGAAAGAGCCTGCAAACCAGTAAGAGCTGGGAAGATCGTTAGCACCTGGTTAGGGCTAGAAAAAACCTTCTTTGGAGCAAGTAGATCAATGAAAAAAAAACCTGCAAAGACTTAGGGCTGGAAAAACCTTCTTCTGAGAGAGTAACAATGAAAGAGCCTGCAAGCCAGTAAGAGCTGGGAAGATCATTAGCACCTGGTTAGGGCTAGAAAAAAACTTCTTTGGAGCAAGTAGAGCAATGAAAAAAAACCCTGCAAAGACTTAGGGCTGGAAAAACATTCTTTGGAGAGAGTAACAATGAAAAAGCCTGCAAGGTAAGAGCTGAGAAGATCTGTTAACACCTAGTTAGGGCTGGGAAAAAAAGCTACATTCGAAGTATAAGACGCACCCACATTTTCAGCCACTTTTAGGGAGGAAAAAGGTGCGTCTTATACTCCGAAAAATATGGTATGTTTTGTAACCAGGTATCTGCCAATCACATGCAGAATGAATATGAATAAAATGCAAAATTGTTGATATTGTCAGTGTAAGAGCTTTAGGACTTCTCTAACAGAAGGATTTTCCAACCAGCTTAATAAAAGATGCATTATATAACTAACCAATAATGCACTTGATAATGCAGCTTAAAAGGCTTATAAGTAATTGAAGGAGAAAGACATTGCTGCAGGAACCATAATGAATATCATTTCAGAGTCTATAGTAAATGTTTTCTTCACGCAAGACAGTATAAGCAATGAAGGAGGGGAAAACACAGTCTGATAATAGCAATGGGAAAAAAATGAAAAATTATTACAGAAATGGACGCACAAATGCCCACATCACCTACAATTACATATATTACCTTCCTCAAGTACCTTCGTGGTCATCAAAAGGAATATCTTTCAAAATAAACATAGCAGTCTCTCCAAATGCTGCTTTTCTATAGATACTTTTCAAAACATGGATAATAAATGGTGTCAGTCTTAGCACTCAGGAAAAGAAAAGTCTTGGGAAATTTGTATCTAGTTTGAAATGTGACATTTCTTATGAATATTTTAACCATTACCTAAACATCTTCCAGGTTGTTACAGAATACCTTAACTTTATTTCCTCCTTCCAACTTGAATTGAAGGGCAATTAAGAGAACAACTATGTGAAGTAAAATTCTTACCCAGAATATGGAGTGCCTTATTTCTCTTTCATGTATGCAGCTTCTACACAGACTGATTTCCACATCATGTTCTGTGATTAAACAGGTTAACTCTACCTGTTTAACAAAAAAGGTTGTATATAGTCAGCAGAGCTGGCTTGTTCTGAGTCCACTCAATTAAATAGTGCCACTTTTCGGGACCCAGGAAACATACTTTCTCTGTCACACTGCCTGACCTCTGGAATAAGGTCCCCCCCAAATCTGTGGGGTTCCCACCCTGATGTTCTGGAAGGCCTTAAAGACCAGACTGTTCTCCTAGGTCTTGGGTTAGGGTGAATGAATCCCCTTGTGGAATGTGCTTTGTAAATGTTTATCTATTCAGTGACCAGATTTTCAATTTATTTATTCATTCTGTACTGTGTTAATTTTTTTTATTTTTTTATTTATTTTGCTATATTGTGAGCTACCTGGTTATTTGCAAGTCAGATAATGCCTATTCACTCACTCACTCACTCACTCACTCACTCACTCACTCAAACAATCAATGTGGTATGAGAATGAATAGTGGCATATATTTTTCTTTTAGGGAGTTATTTCAGAAGTCAGTAGAGAATATGCAGAAATGAAAAATGCTTATCCAATTAGAAATATTGATTTGTGGTGGCGCAGTGGTTAAAAGCAGCACTGCAATCTGAACTGCTAGTTCAGCTGTTCAAATCTCACTAGGCTCAAGGTTGACTCAGCCTTCCATCCTTCTGAGGTCAGTAAAATGAGGACCCAGATTGTTGGGGGCAATATGCTGAATTCTGTAAACCGCTTAGAGAGGGCTGTAAAGCACTATGAAGCGGTATATAAGTAAGTGCTATTGCTATTGCACTAAGGTGATTTAGGAGGAGTGGCAGAACCTGGGGGTGGAATTAAAAGAGGAATCAGCCTAAAATCCCTATATAGCCACAAGCAGACTTAAGTCCAATCCCCCTTGAATCCTATGGACCCTTATCTATCTCTAAGCAGGTGCTAGTCATTAATTGAGAAAATTCCTGTGCATTTATTTTATTTATTTATTTATTTATTTATTTATTTATTTATTTATTTATTTATTTATTTATTTATTTATTATTTTTTATTTGTTTATTTATTTTAGTGTTCTTATATGCCGCCCTACTCCCTGGGGACTCAGGGTGGCGTACAACATTTAAGAACAACTAAACAATATAAAAATTTAATAACAGTAAAAATGAATTTTTTAAAAAACATACAAAATCATACATGCGTGGGGGAGACCTAAGATGTAAAATTGTCTCAAAGCCCCGCCTGCATGAAGAGCCATGTCTTAACGGCAGCCAGCAAGGTGGGGATAATTCGTATCTCTGGGGGTAGTTGGTTCCAGAGAACAGGGGCCCCCACAGAGAAGGCCCTCCCCCTAGGCCTTGCCAGCTGACATTGTTTGGTTGACAGGACCTGGAGGAGACCCATCTGTGGGACCTGACCAGTCGAAGGGAAGTATGAGGTAGGATGCGGTCCCGGAGGTAACCTGGTCCTAAGCATGTAGGGCTTTAAAGATGATAATCAACACCTTGAATTGCACCCGGAGACCGATGGGCAACCAATGCAGCTGGCGGAGTATGGGTGTTATGTGGGTGTATCTCGAGACACCCACCACAGCACGCGCAGCCGCATTTTGCACCAGTTGAAGTCTTTGGATACTCTTCAAGGGTAGCCCCATGTAGAGCGCATTACAGTAGTCCAATTGAGAGGTGACAAGGGCGACCATGAGTAGACCCTCCTTCTCCAAGTATGGTTGCAATTGGTGCACCAGGCGAACCTGTGCAAAGGCTCCCCTAGCCACAGCTGTTGTTTATCAATCAGTTTAATTGGGCTTTTACATGTGAACCTGGTCTTTCACACCTGACAGTTACTTACCTGTCTCAGTATGTTGTAAGTGCTTTCATAATTTTAAGATAATTTGCTATCTAATTGACTCAATATTTCTGAGAATGAAGAAGCCCAGAAATATCCTAATGAATTATTTCCCCTTACATGATAAGCTGCAGTTGTTTTATTGCATCTCAAATTGAACTAACACTTTTCCTCATCCATCATTTTTAAAGTATCTATGAAATAATTATCTGGAAATTTTTATCTTGCCTATTTTTCATCCTTTAGCATCCAATAACATGATTTGTCAATGAACATTTGAAGCTCACTTGAGAAGTCCCAGATTGCAGTTCTGATCTTCTGTGTTTGCAGTAGATGAACTGTCTGTATTTTTTTTAAATTATTAAAGGCAGACCCCTGGATGATACATGTCTTACGGCATGTTGGCATAAATGGGATACTGAAGTCTGGAGGATTGGGTACTATTTCTAATGTGATTATCTGTCATTCTCATGTAAATGCTGCTTCCTAGGTTGACTTAAGAAGGTATTTAAATATTAAGAAAGGTGTCTGGAAATTCTGCTTGGCCAATTTACTTACATCTATTTCTTTGCTTATGTTTATCTCCACAGTATATCTGAGTTTTGGTACCTTTGTATTAAAGCAGGAGAAAATGAATATAAACCCATGTACATTATTTGCTTTATTATTGCATCAAATCTTAATTTCCCCCGCCAACTGCATGGCATCCAGCCCATCACTGATGAGTTAGCAGAAAGGAAAGAAATGGATAAACTGCAGAAAATTACTACAGAGAGATTCCTATCAGCCTTTTGACTGGAATTAAGGAGCGCAAAATAGGATTTCTTGCCTCTAATATCTATCAAAGCAGCTTTCCAAGCCACCCTTCAATTCCCCTTCTCTCTGCTCTTCTCACTGTGATAATAGGCTGTAATTTCAAGTCCTTAACCTAAGGGAGGGAGGGAGGAAAAGACAGATGAAAAATCCAGATATTGTACACAGTAGTATATTTCATGTGTCCTAACAAATCCTTATCTAATCTCAATTATTTTGGTTGCGAAGTGTCTACAGGTAATCCTAGACATAAAACCACTAGTTTAGCAACCGTTCAAACTTACAACAGCACTGAAAAAGTGACTTGCGACCAGTCCTCCCACTTATGACCATCCCCGCAGTCAGGTAATCAAAAGTTCGGCACTTGGTAACTGGCATGCATTTACTCAGCAATCCCCAGGTCATTTGCAAACCTTCCCAGCCGGATTCTGACAAGCAAAGTCAACTGGGGAAGCCAGGTTCCCTTAATGATTGTGTGATTCACTTAACAGCAGTGATTCACGTAACTAGCTGCAGTTCACAGTCCCCTACACCCGTTCCAGGGGCCACAACAGAAAGACTCAATGGTCTTCCAGAATGACAAAACACTTGTCTGCTAAATGAAGAACCCCCTACTTCAACTCCTATTCCAAATTAGTTTAGCAAACTTATCTGAACAGATATTATCATGTTACCAGTGTGTATTATCTGTACACTCGAGGCCTTAAGTGTTTCAACACCTAGTTCTATTCCCCTTCATATGAGATACAAATTTTGGTTTCTGTTGTGGTCTGCCAGCAGCCCGTGCAGGTGATAGCGGATCCCGTTTGAGAGGAGACCGACTTGGTGTTGCGCCAGTGGCCTGTGCAGCTGGCATCCGAGTCGAACAGTGAGGAGGCTGGCGAGGACTCGGTGCTAGAGGCAAAGGTTCAGCCAGGGCCTTCAGAACCTCCAGCACCTTATGTATATATACTCGACAGAATATATATATATATATATATATATATATATATATATATATATATATATATATATATATGTGTGTGTGTGTGTGTGTGTGTGTGTGTGTGTGTGTGTGTGTGTGTGTGTGTGTGTGTGTGTGTGTGTGTGTGTGTGTGTGTGTGTAACATTTTTTGCTGATAAATGAAAATAAAGGGAGACTATTATAGATCTATTTTGAGCTATTTTGCTCTCATCAGATAGCCATATCCTTAGTGAGAATTGAACCTGGGCAGTCTGCTTGTAAGGCAGTAGTTTTAACCTCTAGGCCACAAGGTTCTCTTCCCTATCAGCTCTTCCCCAGGAAAGGGTTATATATGTTTATTCTGTCAAGTCATCCTGGTGTATGGAAGGAAACATCACAGCTTCCTTTTGCCTTTTGGCCCCTCCTGGGACCATCCAAGCAGTTTTCTATAGTCGACAAAATATATTGTCTATATGTGTAACATTTTTTGCTGATAAATGAAAATAAAGGGAGACTATTATAGATCTATTTCGAGCTATTTTGCTCTCGTCAGATGACTCGACAGAATAAACATATATAACCCTTCGTGAAGAGCTGATAGGGAAGAGAACCTTGTGGCCTAGAGGTTAAAACTACTGCCTTACAAGCAGACTGCCCAGGTTCAATTCCCACTAAGGGTATGGCTATCTGAGGATGGTCACAGGAGGGGACCATATAATTATTAGTACTTCTGTGATTACAGTAGTTTGTAGTTGTGATTACTGTGATTACAGTATATAGATTCTGTGCTTCTGGATTCTGTGTTCCGGTTCTGGCTTCTGCTGCATGGGTATGGTATAGATGCATTATACTTTATATTATTGTATATAAAGAAGTTTCTTCTATAAATTAATCCTGCTGAATTATTTACTTATGTGCTGGTTGGGTTGCTGTAAACTCTAACAAATGTATCTGGTATATTGATTTTCAAACCAGCTTAAGTCCTAGTATCCAACTCTACAGTTTATGGATTATTCTCGGATGGACATGTGCCATCATCTTATGTAACTTCAAATTCTAATTGTAAATTATTTGGGCGTATTTACTGTATGTTGCTAGGTTAGATGTTCTACCTCTGCGTTTCTGTGAGGACAAAGTAACAGAATAACAGCATAGGAAGGGACCTTGGAGGTCTTATAGTCCAACCCCCTGCTCAGGCAGGAAACCCTACGCAATTTCAGACAAATGATTGTCATTTAAAATAATCCTTTTCAGCAGGACTCCTATCCATGCGGATATGGCTCTGTGGAATCCCTAACCCATATGTTTCTTAATTGCGCTCTCTCTGTAGGGAATGACGGAAGATACATATTTATCCCATTTTAAAGAACTATCCTGATAAAGAAAACTATGTCTATCCGTCACTGCTTCTATCTAATCGGGATCCTCACATATCTTTCCAGGTTGCCTGATTTAATGCTATCATTTGTTGTATGTATCCTACCCACAGTTGAAATTTAGCACAACTTTGTGATTACCACTGCAATTTCTACTACAGTTGCTATAGCAGTGTATTTTATGTAATTTTACTACATTTTTAGGTTTTATTAATAATTACAGTTCTATGCATTTTCTTGTAGTGCTTTCTGGCCCATAGGCCATAATAAAAGTTTGATTTTGAGTTACAAAGAGAGGGGATAAATGTCAAGCTATTATTTTCTTTTTTAAAACAGTGAATATATAATGTAAACTCTGTGCAGCTACTGTAATTGCAGAAAATAGTGCTCATGTATGACCACATAACTTCCATCTAATTTAGTGCTTACCAAAAAAAATGAATGCATAGGGAGGTGAGCATTTTCGAGAAATTAATAAAAGAAAATATAATGGACCTATTGCCAGGGCTGGTGTATGCAGATTTTATTTTCTGCTATGCTGCTTCTCTCCTAAATCAGGTTTGAGCTTCCAGTTAAAAGCTCAAATTTACTTTGTTTACAAACTTCAGCAGGATTTTTTTAAAAAGGGATAATGTCCATTGTGTGCCACAGAAATACTGTTTATACTAATTGTATACTCTACAAATAGCATTCTAGGGATGGGTGAGTTGTAGAGGATTAGAAATGTGATTTGTTCATATTTGTTTCTTGTCAGCTTTGAATGTCCTTAAAACCATTCTTCACATTCTTTTTAAAAATGCTCATTTCTGCATTATACCGTATTTTTCGGAGTATAAGACGCACCTTAGTTTTTGGGGAGGAAAATAGGGGAAAACAATCTGCCTACCAGGTATTCATCTGGCTAGCATCCTTAGTCTAGTCAGCTTCAGCACATTATTTTATCTCCTGGTTAGGACTTAAAAAAACCTTCTTCTGAGAGAGTAACAATGAAAGAGCCTGCAAGCCAGTAAGAGCTGGGAAGATCGTTAGCACCTGGTTAGGGCTGGAAAAAACCTTCTTTGGAGCAAGTAGAACAATGAAAAAAAAACCCTGCAAAGACTTAGGGCTGGAAAAACATTCTTTGGAGAGAGTAACAATGAAAAAGCCTGCAAGGTAAGAGTTGGGAAGATCTGTTAGCACCTAGTTAGGGCTGGAAAAAAAGCTACATTCGAAGTATAAGACGCACCCAAATTTTCAGCCACTTTTAGGGAGGAAAAAGGTGCGTCTTATACTCAGAAAAATACAGTAAATGTATACATATTGCCTCATACTGTACCTCTGAGCCGATAGAGCAGTGTTTCCCAACCTTGGCAACTTGAAGATGTCTGGACTTCAACTCCCAGAATTCCCCAGCCAGCATTTGCTGGCTGGGGAATTCTGGGAGTTGAAGTCCAGATATCTTCAAGTTGCCAAGGTTGGGAAACACTGCGATAGAGCTTGTCTTGCCTCTTTTTTTACTGAAAGATACATATTTAGTTTGTAACTTGTTAAAAAGTTCCTAGGTGTTATTTTTTAGTCCTGAAATTGCAACAAGTTCGTACCTCCTGTTGGTTACAGGTAGATATGAATTCCTGGAGAACTTTGTGTCTAAACTTAATTTCCCTGTGTTGATTTCTTTCAATCTATGATATTCTTTGACAGAGGTTAGCTCTTTCCTCCAAGCCAGAATTCACAACCGGTCCCAATTGATTTTTTATTATTTAATAAAATAGTTGCAAATTTGAATGGCAAATATTGGAGTCAGCTTTGTATATGATCTCTTTCTGGGGTTGTGATCGAGGTAATTGGTGGATAAAGGATGTACTTTTATTCTGTCGTAGCTATTAGTATCATCACAAATAGTGCACTTGTGTATATATGTGTGTGTGTGTATACACACACATATATGCACACACATGTATACATGTGTGTATACATTGTACATGTACAGTATGTAAAGTGCATGATAGATAGATAGATAGATAGATAGATAGATAGATAGATAGATAGATAGATAGATAGATAGATAGATAGATAGATAGATAGATAGATAGATAGATAGATAGAGGTAGGTATATATAGGTAGGTAGGCAGGCAGGCAGGCAGGCAGACAGACAGACAGACAGACAGACAGACAGACAGACAGACAGACAGACAGACAGACAGACAGATAGATAGATAGATAGATGATAGAGAGAAAGAGAGAGAGAGAGACAGACAGACAGACAGACACAGACAGACACACAGACAGACAGACAGACACACAGACACACAGACAGACAGACACAGACAGACAGACAGACAGACAGACAGACAGACAGACAGACATACTGTATATACATACATATAGGGGTGTGTGTGTGTGTGTGTGTGTGTGTGTGTGTGTGTGTGCATTGTATGTGAATGTAAAGTGCATTTGTGGATGTGAATATATATATCCACAAGTGCACTAGACACACCCGTACAATGTATACACCCACACCCACACTCAGTCAAAAGAATTAGTTGATTTACGCTGTCCTTGCCCCAAAGGCTTACTATCTCTAAGTTAATTCCTCCTTATTTTATACTTCCTGCGACTGCTTTATTAGAAGCTCAAGACTTTATTAAAAAAAAGATCTTTGCACGTCCCTTTTCTTTCTATAAAAAACATTGAAACAAATTTTCTTCTCCCTTTCACCCCCTCCTGCCTCTCAACAGGAGTATTATTGCAGCAGAAGAGTTGGGCAGATTTTTGTTTTTAATTTCCCCAACCCTGCCCTGTGAGGGAAGAATTCAGTATTCTTGTTCGAGTGACTGCATCTGCAGTAAGTGTGCAAACCAGTTACATTTGTGGTGCTTTAAGTTGTTCCAGCCACTTCAGAAATATTGTGAGCACAGGTTTGGAGTGCCGGTAGTAGTCCTGAACGTATGACCATAATTGAGCCATCAATGTCAGTAGTAAGTTGTGATGGCCATAAAGCAGATCACTATGTGATTGTGCCTGATTTTGTGATCCTTTTTGGAATGTGGGCGTCATTAAGTGAACATGGTGGCCATTAAGCAAACAGAGATTGAATTTAATATTTAGGCAGGGGTCCTCAAACTTGGCAACTTTAAGACTTGTGGACTTCAATTTCCAGAATTCTCCAGCCAGCTGTGCTGGCTGGAGAATTCTGGGAGTTGAAATCCACAAGTCTTATAGTTGCCAAGTTTGAAGACCTCTGCTTTAGGGAATGTTATATAATAAATAGAAATTTTCGCATTTGGATAAATTTGGATTCAGATGATCATTCAAAGTAAAATATCTTCTCTTTCTTACTTTTACAGTCATTCAAAGATTGTACCACTTGTACCAACAATATTAAATTGTTTCTTAGGGAACAAGAAGCTCGCAAAAAGTCTTGTTAGGATGAAAGTGTCTCTTAAAAGTTTATTACTTCTAATTCAAAATATATCCAATCCTTCTCATCAGCTTTTTTTTGTTTCTGAGGGGTTCCTTTGGCAAATGGCAAGTGTGCTGTCAAACCATATTGGTTTTTAATGTCTTAAAACTCTACCAGAATATTAATTTAGAAATGCAATGCCAGATCTCCTGTCAGGCACAAAAGACGAGGTCCACATGTCAAGATCCAATTAAACTTATTTATTGCTAAAACTGCTTATGCACAACTAACAGTTATCACCTGCTTGGAGTAAGATAAGGATCAACAGAATTCAAGAGTTGGACTTAGTCCACTTGTGGCTATGTAGGGGTTCTAGGCTGTTCCTCTTTTAACTCCACCCCAGATTCTGCCACTTCTCATGTGTCTCCAAATCTTTCCCCCAGAAATTGTAATATTATACAGCAACACATTTATTATGAGATTGCTATATTGTGTGATTTGTAATATAATTTCTTCACTCTTCTATTCAGACCTGTTTGGGTGTGTAGCCTTCTTGGAACTGCTGAAAGGGTTGTGTTGTGGAGCTGTGCTTTCTGCAGGATGTTTTCTGCCCTGTGTCCCTTCACTGTTGAATACAAATGCAGGCTGTTGGGGATGATTCTGTGTTGTCTGCATCTCAAACTGAAGCACAAGGTGTTGGAATATTCATAACTGGGAGAGCCATGTGACTCAGTTCAGCCAATCAAACACAAGTGCTAACTGAGCATGTCCACTTAGGAAGAAGAAGGGTGTGGTTTAGTCAGTTCACCATTAAAGTTTGTTGTGAACACATTTTGCCACAATGTCTGTGAAAGAAAGTGTGGTATTGTAAATGTTTCGTTCTACTTATAAAGAAGTTATTTGAATCAGCAAAATGCAGTTATCTTGTAAAGCTTCTGATTTATTACGCACTCTGACACAAGGTTCCTGTAATCCGCAATTTTTCTGAAAATCTGTTCATATTCTCGCACCATTCGAAGGGTGTTCATCCCAAAATGCATAGTTAAACGTCTGTGGAGATTCTCAGTCATCCAGGTCATGGTTGTCCCAAAGATGCTTTTTCAAGAGGCAACTGGGCTTTCTTGTTTTTCTCTGAAGGTGCTCCACAGTCCTTTCAGCAGTTCCAAGAAGGCTGCACACCCATTTGCACTACTGAGGTAACCCTGAGGACACAGACAAACCTCCAAGTGGCCTCAATGCCTCTTTAAAAGAATGCAAATGACCAGCTGTCTGCAGGGAATATAAATCCTTCCATTCTCTACCATCCAAGCCAGAGCTGAAGAAGCTTCTTGGATGAGAAGCAAAACATCTTCAAAGAAAAACAAGAAAACCCAGTTGCCTCATGAAAAAGCATCTTTGGGACAAACATGACCTGGATGACTGAGAATCTCTTTAGACATTCATCACTGATGGTTTTAAAGAGAAGACTGGACAGCCACCTATCTGAAATGATATGAGGTCTCCTGCTTGAGCATGGGGTTGGACTAGAAGACCTCCAAGGTCCTTCCAGCTCTGTTCTGACTAATTGATTGAAATAGCCTCCAGACATCAAGTCAGTACCTCAACAGCTTCACTTAATTCAACACTTTGGTTGATATTAAAATTGTTGATGATCCCAAGCCTCAAACTCATGGATAATGTCACCCAGTTGTTTCATGTAGATGTTAAACAAGAATACTTGTTCTGTACTAAAGGTAAAAATTCTCTCGGACTAAGGTCAACCTCTGCTGACTATACGGGCATATCCATGTTAATTTCTCAGCAGCAGTGTAGAAGGTGTGATTTTTGTCATCTGGGATGTTTTAGGCCTGAAATTTCCTGACAACCTTCTGTTCAAGCACTTTACTGCATGCCTGGAAAGGAGGCTAAAAAAATTTCTAAGTTGCTTATCTTGATGAGTCATTGCCAGGTTAAAGTGTAGAGCAGGGTTCGCCAACCTCCGGGCTGTGGCCCATTACCAGGCCTTGAGCTGTTTGGAACTGAGCTGCAGAAGTGATGGCTAGGCCACAAAGCTGGAAAGGTTGGGGAACTCTGGGGTAGAGGAAAGGAAGGAAGCAAACAAAGAAAAGCTTTCTGTGACTTGTTTGCCTTGAGGAGTTGAAGAAAAATTTCAGCTCAAAAGAAAAGTGGCACATGCAGCAAAAATGCAGCAAACAGCCATGGCAGAAGCAGAGTCCTAAAAGGAGTCAGAAAGGCAGCAAAAAGCTTTCCAAAGATTTTCAAACTTTTTGCTGCCCTATCTAACTTCCTTTAGAATAGAATAGAATAGAATAGAATAGAATAGAATAGAATAGAATAGAATAGAATAGAATAGAATAGAATAGAATAGAATAGAATAGAATTCTTTATTGGCCAAGTGTAGGACCCAGCTTCTGCTGTGGACATTTGGTGCATATTTGTGCTGCTGCTTTAGTCTCCTCTTTTCCAAGCCTGTGGTATATTTAGCAAATTTAATGATCAAAATTGGAGAGCTGAGGTGGAGAGTTTAGTTTCAGCACCTAACCTGGGGGGGGGGGGGGAGAGAGAGAGAGAGAGAGAGAGAGAGAGAGAGAGAGAGAGAGAGAGAGAGAGAGAGAGAGAGAGAGAGAGAGAGAGAGAGAGAGAGATCAAGTAACCTGTCCCTTCCAGCATCTTTTGTTTTTGATGAAATGTAGGGATCTGGAGAAGGGAGGGGGTTAGGCAAACATTTAATAAGCTATTCCTGAAACTTCCACCTTGGCTTGAAGGTGGGCTGTCTACCCCAAAGCCTAGGAGAGATTTGGCATCTCCCAATGGCCAGCTGATCAGTGCAGAGTCCAGCCCATAATCATGGCTTCATCGGCCAAGCAAGGGGCTTCTTTGAAAACCTCTCTGGCATTGGACCATGACACTAGGCCTCAATTTAGCTGGGCTCTTCCCTTCTACTGGGCTATTTTTGACTCCCAGAGCATACCTCATGTTAACTTAACAACCCACACATTAGTTTAATGATGGCATCAGGGATAGTAGGGGTGGAGATTGTTAAGCAAGGTTGTCTGACTTAACAGGGAGCACTAAGGACCCCACATACAGCATTTCATAGATTAAAATCAATGTCATGATTTGGGCCTGGAAACCAATTATCAACCAATGCAATGACCAATGCAATGTTATGTTCATAAATCTACTGCTCCCTATTAATATTAGTATGCCACATACCTCCCAACGACCAGTTAGAGCACACAGAGTCGGTCTCCTCTAGGTCCCGTCAGCTAAACAGTGTCGGCTGGCGGGCCCTCGGGGGAGGGCCTTCTCTGTAGTGGCACCCACTCTCTGGAACCAACTGCCTCCCGAGATTCATATTACCCCCACCCTTTTGGCCTTCCGCAAAGCCTTGAAAACCTGGCTCTTCCGACAGGCTTGGGATCATTGACCTCAGTACAATTCAGATGAGGTCGGCCCATGAATGTTAGGATGATTGTGTTTTTATATTGTATTTTTAATTGTGATTTTATCTTTTTTTATCCTGTTATTTATGTTTCTTTCTGATGTGAGCCGCCCCGAGTCCTTCGGGAGTGGGGTGGCATAGAAATGTAAATAAATAAATAAATAAATAATAAATAAATAAATAAACAAACAAACAAACAAACAAATATTGTATGTGAGCTGCAATATTTTGGAATATTTGCTCACATGTTTTCAACAGAAACACATTGCAGGTAAAACACATTGGAAGAGACTAAAAAAGCAACAGCTTATCTTGTAATGCCGCCCTGAGTCCTTCGGGAGTTGGGCGGCATATAAGAACACCATAATAAATAAATAAATAAATAAATAAATAAATAAATAAATAAATAAATAAAATAATGTTTTCCTCTCTCTAGTAGCCAACTTCCACCCACCCTCAACTACCGCTAACCTCCTCCTTCTCCCGTAGACATGGATAGTTATATGAGGTTACTAAATAACTGAATAAAATTTTGTATTAGGCTTAAAAAATAAATAGACTAAAAGTTATGAAGGCTACTAAGATGTTGAGTAAGACATGAAATGCAATTGGCTCTGCTTGAACTGTGGCTTCCAATAGATAAAATATAGCATTGGTTTGCTCTTGCCAAGACAGATGTTGTGTTTCATTAAACTATAAAAGCAACCATTCATACTTCTTCCCCCCAAGGTAAAAATGAATGCCTATTTTCTCAGTAAACAAAAGAAAGCAGAACCGCTTGAGATCACAAATGTGTTTACACTAAATTAATTGCTATTGTGTGCATAAATGAAGATATTTGTTGAATAATCGTGACCTCCGGAGAAAATTTATAATTTATGCTGAAAGATTTATTTTATTTATTAAATTTGTTCGCCACTCATGCAAGGTGAAGAAAGATGTTGAAGCTACAGGAGGGGAAAGAAGGTTATAGCTAAGTAATGATGATGTGAATGTTGGGGAATCTTCAGTCAAATATTTCCAAATAGATGGTACAGTGGCTAAAACAGGAGTGTCAAACTAGCGGCCCACGGGTCGGATGCGTCACGTGCAGGCCACGCCCACCCAGCTCCACGAATGGGAAAAATGTCACAAAATATCAAGTGATGGCAACATGACGCGGCGAGTTTGACACCCGTAGGCTAGAACATTAGACAAAAGCACAGAAAACCACAATTTTAAGTCCACTCTTAACTATAGAACTTGCTGAGTAATTTTGAACCAGTAAGTGTTTCTCAGCCTAATTTACTTTATAGAATTCTCATGGGGCAAAAATTGAATGCACTTTTTATTTAGAATAGAATATAATTCTTTATTGGCCAAGTGTGATTTGACACACAAGGAATTTGTCTTTGGCGCATATGCTCTCAATGTACATGAAGAAAAATAAAATACATTCATCAAGAATCATAAGATATAACACTTAGTGATAGTCATAAGTTACTAATAATCAATTAAATCATACTAGGAAATAAAACAATATAAATTGTAAGGATACAAGCAACATGGTTATAGTCATAAGTTGGAAGAGATAGGTACTAGGAAGGATGAGAAGAATAATAGTAATACAGTCTTCGTAATTAATTTGACAGTGTTGTGGGAATTAGTTGTTTAGCAGAATGATGGCATTCGGGAAGAAACTGTCCTTGTGTCTAGTTGTTCTGGTGTGCAGTGCCCTATAGCGTCGTCGTTTTGAGGGTAGAAGTTGAAATAATTTATGTCCAGGATGTGAGGGGTCTGTAGATATTTTCACAACTCTCTTTTTGACTCGTGCAGTATACAGATCCTCAGTGGAAGGCATGTTGGTAGCAATTGTTTTTTCTGCAGTTCTAATTATCTGTTGAACTCTGTGTTTGTCTTGTTTGGTTGCAGAGCCAAACCAGACAGTTATAGAGGTGCAGATGACAGAATTCAATAATTCCTCTGTAGAACTGAATCAGCAGCTCTTTGGGCAGTTTGAGCTTTCTGAGTTGGCACAGAAAGAACATTCTTTGTTGTGTTTTTTTTTTGATGACGTTTCTGATGTTAGGTGTCAATTTTAAGTCTTGAGATATGATAGAACCTAGAAACTTGAAGGTCTCTACTGTTGATACTGTGTTGTCTAGTATTGTAAGAGATGGTAGTATAGGAGGGTTTCTCCTAAAATCTACCACCATTTCTACAGTTTTGAGTGTATTTAGTTCAAGATTGTTCTGGTTGAACTTAAAGCTAGTTGTTCAACTTGTGTATATGCAGATTCATCATTGTCTTTAATGAGACAAATCACTGTTGTATCATCTGCAAAATTCAGTACTTTAACAGAGGGATCTTTTGAGATGCAGTCATTGGTGTATAGAGAGAAGTAGAGAGATCACACAGCCCTGGGATTATTATTATTTTATTTATTTATTTATTATTTATTATTTATCTAAATTATGAAGATGAAATAGAGCCTTTCTCATTCAATTCAGTGTTATATGCCCAGACCTATTTTAATTCCAAGTAAGACAAATCCCACTTTTAAAGAGACATGAGTTAAATTTTACAAGGTCGTGAATTAAATGCAAGGGTCACCTGTAAGTCTTGGTTGAGGAATGGTAACATGACTCTGCCAGTAAATACAATACTTAGAATGGTGTTTATTGTTAATGCCTTTAGGGTATTTCATTCTGGTCCTGGTCAGATGGATGAACATCATATTCTCAATATGTAGTAAAAACCATGACATAGTTGAAGTTTTAAATACAAAGACAGTGTGTGGCTTGGAATCATAATTCTCCCTCTCGGTGTTACTGCTGTCCCTCTCAACCTAGTTGTTCCAAAGAGAAGACATTTCATTACAACTAGTGTTTGCTATTTGGTTGACAAGATTTACATTGAAGGACTTGCTGTTTCTGGTTCTTTCTGTCTCTTTGATGAGATCAGGCAGGATGGACACGCTTCATGTCCGATGAATTAAACAGTGTCATCTAATGGACCCCCCAGGACATATTCCTTCCCTCTTACAGCATCTGTGCTTTGGAATAATAGCCTTCTCCCAAATTTGGATAGCTCCCATGCTAATGAAGTTTTGGGGTTTATGTTTGCCTTTGGGCCCTTTATGATTTTTTTTTAATTTGTTACTGTTTACTTTTTTTTTCTTACTTGTAAGCCGCCAGAGTCATTGGACATCAGGCAGCATATAATTTGTATATGTAAGTAAATTAATAATTTATGATGGACTATGATGTCTCTGTATCTCTGTGCTGCATAAAAATGATAGTTATCTCACAGAATATGCACTGTACATGCACATTATTATGTTACCATTTACCAGAAGTCCTAAAAACTATAACACCAATAAGTTGCTTATACTGTATATTGGGGAAAATGTACTTGCTTCCAATCATGATTGTTTGGGGGGTTCTTCATTTCAGCCCCCAAGAGAAAATGAACCAAGTCACTTTTCATGGGATGGGCAGCTACAGAAATTTAGAATAGAATAGAATTTTTTATTGGCCAACTGTGATTGGACACCCAAGGAATTTGTCTTCGTGCATATGCTCTCAGTGTACATAAAAGAAAAGATACGTTCGTCAAGAATCATAAGATACAACACTTAATGATAATCCGGGCACAAATAAGCAATCAAATCATATTAGGAACCAGTCAATATAAATCGTAAGGATACAAGCAACAAAGTTACAGTCATACAGTCATTAGTGGGAGGAGATGGGTGGTGGGAATGATGCAGGGGTGGGTTCTAACTTACCTTGCTGCCAGTTCACTTCCTCCCACACCACGTGGCCGTGCCTTGTGCACGTGAAGCACGCGTGTGCATGCGCAGTTGCAAAATATTTTTAAAAATGCCAAAAAAAAAAGCCGAAAACAAGATGGCGACCGCATGCACAGTGCTGGAATCTCGGCTTTTGCGCATGCTCAGAAGAAGAAAAAAATTTAAAAAATAATTTTTTTTTAAAAAAAAGATGGCGCCCACAGACTAAACCAGTTCCATGATGTCACCAGCGGGTCATTACCGGTTCGAGCAAACTGGTCCGAACCAGGAGGAACCCACCTCTGGAACGATGAGAAGATTAATAGTAGTGCAGACTTTGTAAATAGTTTGACAGTGTTGAAGGAATTATTTGTTTAGCAGAGTGATGGCGTTCGGAGAAAAACTGTTCTTGTGTCTAGTTGTTCTGGTGTGCAGTGCTCTATAGCATCATTTTGAGGGTAGGAGTTGAAACAGTGTCAATTTGATTAATAGATAAATAAATAAGGTCAAAGCAATGCTTGAACAGTAATAGACATGCTCACCCTGGTGATCTAATTCCAGCTACAGTTCACTGGCCATTTGATAAGTGGTAAAGAAATTTAGATTGTTCAGGGAGCACATTCACAAGGGTTTTAAAAGATAAAACCATTCAATTCCTTGTGTTGGTTTGCAGGAGAAGGGCTAGTGCATAGGTCAAGTCAGGCTGATATCACCTTAAGATCTATATTTACATTTGTAACTATAGAGAGATATTAGATTTAGATTTATTATTAGAGTTGGAAGGGACCTTGTAGGTCATCTAGTCCAACTCCCTGCTCAAGCAGGAGTTCCTACACCATTTGAGACAGATGGCAGTCCAGTCTCTCTTTGAAGGTCGCAAGTGTTGGGGCTCTCACGACCTCTGCTGGCAAGCTGTTCCACTGGTTGATCGCTCTCACTGTCAGAAAGTTTCTCCTCACTTCCAGGTTGAATCTCTCCTTGGTCAGCTTCCATCCGTTATTCCTTGTTTGGCTTTCTGGTGCCATAGAGAACAGCCTGACCCCCTCCTCTCTGTGGCATCCCCTCAAGTATTGGAACACTGCTATCATGTCACCCCTGGTCCTTCTCTTCGCTAGACTGGCCAAGCTCAGTTCCTGCAACCGCTCTTTGTATGTTTTATTTTCCAGACCCTTTATCATCCTGGTTGCTCTCTTCTGCACTTTCTCTAGGGTTTCAATGTCTTTTTTGTAGTGTGGTGACCAAAACTGGATGCAGTACTCTAGGTGTGGTCTGACCAAGGCTTTATAGAGTGGTACTAGTACCTCTCTGGTCCTTGATTGTATCCCTCTATTTATGCAGCTCAGGACTGCGTTGGCCTTTTTGGCTGCTGCTGCACACTGCTGGCTCATTAGATTTTTATCCCACTTTTAATACTTTATGGGTCTCTCAAGACAGTGAGCATATATAATACTCCATCCTCCTCCTATTTTCCCCACAACTCTGTAAGGTGGGTTGGTCTGAGGAAGAGTGTCTGATTCAAGATCACCCAACCAGCTTTGATACCTAAGGTGGGACTAGAACTCACAGTGCCCTGGTTTCTAGCCTGGTGCCCTAACCACTAGACCAGATTGGCTGTATGATATAGATAAGAGAGTGAGACTTGAATCGTACAAGATAACTATTGGCGATAGCTAGCAATGTTTTTCTTTGAAAATACAAGTAGGATGGGTTTTTTTTTTGTTCCTTGTATACTTTACAAATGTTGTAGAAGTAAATTAACCAGTAGAAAAATGGCTGCCTGTTTTTTCTCTCCAGCATTAGTAATCTGTTCATGATATTGAATAGTAAACAATAAATTGCATGGGAATGAGATTTAAAAATTCAGAAATGAAATATAGGGGGATTAGATATGGAACTCTTTAGCAAGGATGATAAACAATATATGCATTGGAAATGAAGCAGTGCCACTTCTCTTCTTTTATTTTGTGTCCCCAGGGTACAACTGTGCGTATGATAACTGCGATTGATCAAGACAAAGGGCGGCCAAGAGGTATCGGTTATACAATTGTGTCAGGTGAGTCATAAAAATCAGTCTAGACTAAAGATATTAACCTGGTAACAAGATTTTAGGCTATAAAGCAGGGGTGCCCGACACTTGACACATTTAAGACTTAGAGACATGCAGGCTGGGGAATTTTGGGAGTTGAAATCTACAAGTCCTAAAGTTGCCCTGTTTGGACAGGCTTGCTGTAAATAATGCCACCATATTTATACAAATTGATCAATGATCAATGATTGTTTTATTTGAGCTTTTGCAATCCTTCTGCAATGTTATCCCAATAGCTGCCAATTCTTCCTCCATCGCCATCTGGATATGGAACATATGAATAAACAAACAGAAACAAGAATTTCTAAGCAGATATTTACACAGTGAATTTTTTAAAAACCCAAATTGTTTCTTGTAACAAAGATGATGATTTGAAAATAAATGATTTCTTACATATAATTTACTAATAAAACATTAGATTTTGACTGATTTTCCCATATGCTCTTAACAATGTGAATAAATTCTACTAATTATATTGTAAATGGTCTAAATTAATTTTAAAAACTTTGAAACAGGGACACTAATATTGCTAACAACAAAGCAACTCCTGATAGTCTATAGTATATTGGTTGCTTTTTCTATCTCTTCCAGACTATATGTTACTCGTGTCCTTCAACCCATTTGTTACTTTTCAACTCTAAATCTATCCAGAAAAGGCCAAAAATGACCAAAAAGAAACTGGGCCTAAAACATCTCAGTTTTTGAGGATACAAAGCATCTAAAAATATTTTCCTATCTTAATATAAACAACCTTCAATTGATTCAGATCATACCCAGCTGCTCTGGCCTAGAGGTAGAGCTCTTGCCTCACAATCAGGAGGTTGTGAGTTCGATCCTAGGTAGAGGCAGATGTAAGGGTCTCCTGTTTGGGCAGGGGGTTGGACTAGATGACCTGCAAGGTCCCTTCCAACTCTATTAATCTGTTCATTGTTGGGATTTTTCTTTTGAACTCCTTGCTGTCCATGGTCCATGGAATTGCTGTCCATGGTCCTGAACCCTAATGAAAAGCTGCTAGCTGATACTAGCAATATCTACTTTTTCTTAAGCGTGTCCCTGTAACTTGCCTTTTTTCACACAGCCTTTATTCTTTAGATACTGCATTGTCTAAAGCAGGGGTCTCCAACCTTGGCAACTTTAAGCCTGGCGGACTTCAACTCCCAAAATTCCGCAGCCAGCTTTGCTGGCTGGGGAATTCTGGGAGTTGAAGTCCGCCAGGCTTAAAGTTGCCAAGATTGGAGACCCCTGGTCTAAAGCTCATTCATTGATCTTTGGAACAAGTTATTTGTAAATAAAGAGAGCCATTATTTTATTTTTATCTACTCAAAATGGGCATCAGAAAGAAATATATACTAAAACCTGGATTAAATGGATTATTTGGGGAGGAGATGTCCAGTTCTTTCCAAAAACAACAGTAAAACTTTAATCTAACAAACTCTGCAGGGAGGATCAAATTTTGCGTGTTGCATCTGAAGTCCCTCAAGTCAGTGGCCCCCTTTCTGGCTTTGCGGACCAGCGGCGGTGGCAGCAGGTGGGGGGGATGATTTCATGTGCACACCTGCCGCTTGCACAAATAGAGCTTTGCATGCTCATCCACTGCTTGTGTGGCCCGGTTCCCAACAGGCTGTGGCCCAGTACCGGGCAATGGCCTGGGGGTTGGAGACCGCTACCTTAAGTAAAAGTCCATTGAATTGAAATTTTGCTAGCATAGCATAGCATAGCATAGCATAGCATAGCATAGCATAGCATAGCATAGCATAGCATAGCATAGCATAGCATAGCATAGCATAGCATATTTTGTCTACTAAATGGAGAATTTGCCCGTTGATGAGGTTGTACTGTAATTTGCACTACATTCCAATTGCACAATTTGTAATTACCTCAGATAGCGCACAAAATAAAACATAAACAAAGCAATAAACAAAACCAACCATTCCAGCATCAGTGAATCAATGCAATCAATCTCAAAAGCTGAAACGGCCTGTGGGAATATCCTTGAGAGGAACAAAGAGAAAAAAGCCACAGCCTAGACCAGGAGTCAGCAACCCGTGGCTCTGGAGCCACAAGTGGCTCTTTCATCCCTCTGCTGCGGCTCCCTGTCGTTCAAAATATGCATCACAACTGCCAATGTGCGACACCTACCGACGTGCAATTTATTAAGCTTTTCGATCCCCAGTAGGCCAACCATGGATAAATCCAAGAAAAGAAAAGTTTCAGAAGAAAACAGAACCTTTAATTCAACTATATATGCTAATTTTGTGGCCACTCAGGAAATAGTCAGGCACGGGAAGAGTTTTGTGGCTCCCGGTGTTTTCTTTTCTGTGGAAAACGGGTCCAAATGGCTCTCTGAGTGTTCAAGGTTGCTGACCCCTGGCCTAGACAATGGTCAGGCAAGAGATGCCACAGTGCACAGAAGGGATGTGGGCATGGAAAGCATCTCAGAAGGGACCCTTCCTAGTTTGCTGAAAAGTAAAGGACGGAGGTGGGTGGGTGGAAGCAGCACTTTCAGACTTGCAAGATTGATGTCAACCCTCTGAGGTAACCTGGGCAAAAAAACCAATTAAGAACAGAACAGTCCACACTAAAAGTAGCCATTAAAGCACAATACAACATAGCAATAGCAATAGCAATAGCACTAAGATTTATATATCACTTCATAGTGCTTTACAGCCCTCTCTAAGCGGTTTACAGAGTTCAGCATATTGCTCCCAACAATCTGGGTCCTCATTTTACTGACCTCAGAAGGATGGAAGGCTGAGTCAACCTTGAGCCAGTGATATTTGAACAGCTGAACTGCTGAACTAACAGTAGCCTGCAGTGCTGCATTTAACCACTGCACCACCTCGGCTCTTCTCCCCCTCTCCCTCAAAAAAGCCACATTAACCCTAGCTTGGGACCAAAGGAGCCTGTGGTGGCGCAGTGGTTAAAAGCAGCACTGCAATCTGAACTGCTAGTTCAGCAGTTCAGCTGTTCAAATCTCACCAGGCTCAAGGTTGACTCAGCCTTCCATCCTTTCGAGGTGGGTAAAATTTGGACCCAGATTGTTGGGGGCAATATGCTGAACTCTGTAAACCGCTTAGAGAGGGCTGTAAAGCACTATGAAGCGGTATATAAGTAAGTGCTATTGCTATTGCTATAAAAAAGCCAGTTTTAAGGGCTTTTTGGAACCTCAGGAGAGTAAGTGTCCTCCATATCTCTGGGAGAAGCTGTTTCAAATGGTGGCAGCAATGACAGCAAAAGCACATTTTTTAGGCCTCACAAAAAGGCAACTGGAGCACACCCATTCTTCCTAACACAATGGCCAAGCAAAAACAATGAAAAAACCCATGGTAGACTTTAAAGTTAACCACCAGCAAGCACCTTGAATTACACCCAAAAAACAGCTGGTAGCCTGTGTAATTTGCATGATAATGGTGACACATGGGTACATTAAGAAATGCCCATTATTCCTTGTGCTGCTGTAGTTTGGACAACTTGTAGCTTACAGATGGCCCCCTAG
The DNA here is from genome assembly GCA_023053685.1 of Diadophis punctatus similis. Taxonomy (NCBI): domain Eukaryota; kingdom Metazoa; phylum Chordata; class Lepidosauria; order Squamata; family Dipsadidae; genus Diadophis; species Diadophis punctatus. The sequence continues at coordinate 2,963,001 of JALIGW010000005.1, read as the reverse complement.
GGCAGAAGTAACCCAATACAGTGGTCTTGTTGCAAAGTATATGTTAAGATATTAATGAACTGGGAGGGCCAATGGTAACAAGGTCAGCCAATGAAAAGGCATAGCAACTAAGTCAGCCAATGAGAGCTAACCACTTCTGAGTCTGTGCAGAGAATCAAAACTCAATACTTAAGCTTAACGCTGGGTGTGGCTCCAGTCCTCTCTCCACTCTGCTCTCTGTCCACTCTGTGCTCTCTGTGCTCTCTGAACTCTGAACAAGAAGCTGCTTGTGTTCTTGTGTTTTACTTTTAACTGTTGCTACATTGAAGAAGAACTTTGCTAATGGTATTATATATATATATATATATATATATATATATATATATATATATATATATATATATATATATATATATATATATATATATATATATATATATAATGTTTATAAAGAAGTTATTGAATCCAACTGAATCAGTCATCTGTGTGTACTTCTGGTTTTGATTTTGCAACGAACTTTAATAGTATATTCTGTACATAATAGACTATATACTACATGGAACCCAATCAATGCTAACTCATTAATATTTAAGTAAACATACATTTATTAAGAAATACTGTACATGACAATAGAAAAGACTTCCATCTGAACTACATTTTGAAGAGAGGGAATAAAGAAGGGGGAAAGGAGGGGCCAAATGAAAAAGAAATATAAGGACAATATATGAAGAGCCTTCCTGTCTCTCATCATTTGCCCTAGTGGTTAAAAGAATGAAATAGGCACAAATCAGTGTGTCATGTTCCAGAAAAGACCACTGTCAGGGTTCCAGAAAACATCCCCAACTAAATAAAACTCAGAGGCTTGAAGTTCCTCAAAGATCCAATTTATTAGAGATGTCATGTTGGCACATCTGTGGAAACCCAAATCTGAAAACTTCCAGGGTTTCCCCACCCAGTTGAAAGTTCACAGCCCTGCCCCACACCCACAACTGCATCACCACGATCCAACCAAATCTTCACATTCAACTGGATACAATCTCCAGGAAGTCCCAAGCAGGTGCAAGCAAAAAATGTCCTTGAATAAGTAATGTTGTTGTGACTAAGTTTCTACAGCTCCAACAACAACAAAAAAATCCCTCCCAATTTCCCAGGCTGACATCTGTGGCAGTTAGGAAGAAAAAAACTTCCAAAACTGACAACCACAACTGGTCTTGCTGGCTCCAGTTTCTGCCTGTGCTTCCAGGCAGGAGCTGTAAGTTCAGAAGGAAGCCCCAGTTGTGGGCCTTCTCACTCCACAGACTGTTCTTCAGTGGGAAATAGCCCTGTTCTCTCCCTGTTGTCTTTGTCTTGGAAGTGATATTACCTTGTTTTGCTATTATACCTATAACTCTACTCCTCTGCCCTTTCTATTGCTGCCAGCCAGGGGTGGGTTCCTCCTGGTTTTTGACAGATCACCTGAACCGTTAGTGACCCGCTGGTGACACGCCGATGGCGTCATGGATCCAGTTCAGTCGGTGCCAGTCCGTGGGCGCCGCCTCCTGTTTTTGGGAATTTTTGGTGAATTTTTCCGTGTTTGGATGGCTTCTCCTGTTCCGCGGCTTGAAAAAGGGCCCTCCCGCCCGCCCCCGGGTTAATACTCACCTTTATTTCTTCGCCCGAAGCACAGCTGATCAGCTCCTCAGCTGTGTTTTGGGCTGAATCCTGCTACTGAGCATGCGCGGAAGTGAACGTGCATGTGCGAGCGGAGTGAGCGTGCGCGTGCAAAATGTCGCGATGCGAACCGCTGGCAAAGGTAAGTTGAACCCACCCCTGCTGCCAGCCCTTAGCAAACATCTGCTGCTTTTCTGTTCATCTTGTTCCTCAAATCTTCATTGTATTGGGGATTCTCCCATCAGCATTGTCAAGAAGGAAGTCTTGATACACCCCAGGATTTATGGGTAGCTACAGCTATTACAGCTATGTGCTCTGACATTGTGTCAGTCATTATTAGACAGATTGGAAATAAACTTTTACTTCCTTCCCTACCGCTGTTATCTTAAATCCAAATTATGATAGAAGAAACTTCAGTGATTGAATTGAGCTGTGAGTATTACTTGAAAAACATCGAAAAAGTGTGCTTTGGACAATACTGTAGTGTTTCCTTTACAAAGCTAACGTGAATGCTTTCTTTAACCAGTGTGAAAATTATGTCTAAAAAACCTGTTTTACTAATGCTAAAAAGGTAGGGTGAACATATTTGTGTCTATTTGATAAACTACCTAAGGTCGTATAATTCTGTTGACATTCAACATTTCATTGTAAAATAGATGGAAAATCGAGTGATTTTTTTCCCCAGGATACAGAGCTAAACCAGATGTTTTTTCAACCTAGTGTTGAAATTAGTTGAATTTTGCAGTGTCATTCATTGCAGTGAATGTCCATACTTTTTTATTGAGATCTCATGAGTTTTGTTTGCTGTATGTATAATAACATATTTACCTGACTTAATTACTTATGATGAAGAGACGTTGATGTGTTCTGAAGTTCAGTTGATGTTGCATGAAAAGTGTGAACCATTGTATGGATAATTTGGTACTTGGTGTTAATCAATCATTAATTCAGCTATTTGCTTCAAAATCAGCTCGATTTCCTGGCATTCCCAAAACTCAATTCTTGTTATATTTAAAGCACCAGTGTGAGTTTTGCCTCATTAAAAATACATTTTAAATCAAAGTTAAAATCTCTATGAAACAAAATCAGATTTTCCAGAATTAAATCTTACATTTGATGTTAAGATTTGGTGAACTTCAGTATTAAAAGCCTAAAAAACCCAAATTAAACCATGCTTTATTGAAATGCAAAAAACCTAAGGCCTATAAACTTTTTCTGTAGCAGGTGCTATCTCTGAAATACTGTAATAACTTTGTTTATCAAGACTCTCTTTGATCTTTTTAATAGCCAAGATTTTACTATACCACCTGTTATGTAACTGTCCTATTATAGAAAATTGCCTGAATATAATCCTTGAGACTTGCATACATGCAGAGTAAGAGGCGATCACACACTTTTTATAAACTCAAGTATATTTGCTCGCGTACATCAATCACTTAATCACTGCCTCAGGATCTATCACATTCTATCTTTCACCAGAAAAAAATAAAATGCAAATTACATCAAAGCAACAAGTGATTAAGGCTGATTAGCATTTTCCTTTTATTTTCTTTGTGTGTGTATGTGTGTGTGTAATGATACTACAGCAACAGTTTTTCATGGTACAGCATCCTTGTAAGTAGCAGGAGATTTCCTCAGTGGCACATTTTTTCCATGTCTAGTTTCAACATCAGATTTTGACATGAGGTGGAGTTAGCCATTCATTGCATGGTATGAAGCATTTTGGATCTGTGGCCAATCTCTTTCATTGTGTAGTTTGGTTCTCTGCATCGAGAAAGAGAAAAGTGCTGTCATACCTTTTAAAAACAATAGCTTAGACATCTCCTGACAGATGCAAACTTTGAAGAGCTATATGATAGATTTTGCAAAATGTCTTCATTTAGCTGGCCAGAGTTAGAAAGTGAATTGTATTGAGGGCGATATTATTGTCAATAAGTTCACATTTGCGCTTCTAATGTAAATTTCTCTTCTAAAATGGGATTTCATAGTCAAAGAAGAATCCTTAACTATGAGTTCAGAAGAATACCATGATAAAATAAATGTTTTCCTTGCAACATTGCTGAATTCAGTGACAAATATGAAATTAATTTACATGAGAATAGCAGAAAAGAACTTGGATTGATCCTAGTATACAGTACGTGCATCCCAGTGTCACGGTAGCTCTTTATGCATCGATTTTCAATAAAAGATTCTGTAAAGGTATAATGAGAGCTAATCTCTGAAAATAAGTTGATGTATTTAACTGGAAAATATTGCTAAAATCTAACATTGTACCAGCCATGTAATTAAAATGTAATTTGAATCAAAAGAACAAGCCAGTGCAAATTAGTAGTCAGTAGTTACCGGGGGTGAAATTCAATTTTTTCCCCTACCGGTTCTGTGGGTGTGGCTTGGTGGGCATGGCAGGGGAAGGATACTGCAAAATCTCCATTCCCACCCCACTCCTGGGGGAAGGATATTGCAAAATCTCCATTCCCACCCCAATCTGGGGCCAGCTAGAAGTGGTATTTGCCGGTCCTTCGAACTACTCAAAAATTCTGCTACCGGTTCTCCAGAATCTATCAGAACCTGCTGGATTTCACCCTTGGTAGTTACTCTTGGTTTCCAAAAAATATTTGAATAAGGTACAGAATAGTGTGTAGCCTTCCTAGGTTACTTATAAGGATCTATGGATGGGCATAGCATATGTTATAGATCCCGTGGAGGAGAGATGATTTTGCATACTGATGGACCTCTTTTTGTAAGAATTCTCTACGAAAAAAATGCTCTTAGATTCACATCAAAGAAACAACCAAAAACCTAGAAAGGAAACAAACAGCCTAGAATAGATATGCCCCGTAATTAACAACCTATTAAATAGGAAACAGCACCAGATAAACAATTATGGAAGAAACAAGACCATCATCCTCTGATCAAGAAGGAAGCCACATCCCACCATGACTGCAGAGCAAGCTACTATAGATAAGCAGCCAGCAAACCTTAATCTTCCTCTCACATTGATTTTGCTACTTATCCTAGTAATGAACGTTTGCAGGAACCCAACATTTTAACCCTGAAGTACATATATTCTCTTCTATTGAATTTGCTGTTGGTTGGTACCATTGGATAGCTATGCTGTTTCCTCTTTATGTTGGGATTCTGTTTTCCTCGAACCCAGAAGATTTAGAACGTAACAAAATCTTAGACGATGTGCAATTGTGGGAAAGATATTAGAGGGAAATTTTCTTTTGAAACATTACAACCAATTATTTAATATGAAAAGAAACTTGGAGACCAGAATAGGGAAAAGGAAGAGACTTGAGATAGACTTGAAAGTATGTTTAATCAGAATTCCCTTAAGATTTGAAATTACAGTAAGAGATACTTTAGAGGAGCAATGTTGATGCATATAAGAATAAAGGACAATCCAACTTGCCAAACTAGGCTTCTCCCCAGCCTCAATAATCAAGTTGGACTACGACCAAGCAAAACAAACCTTGCGACAAAGGGTAGAGGACATAAACAGGCAAACAGCCTTAGGGAAAGCTCCGTTGTTTCTGGCTCCAGATGCCATTAGATATGTTGTTAGTCTGACCAGCTATTTTAGCCAGTTGGAGTCGGCTAAAGTCGTAATCAGAAACCATTTTCGCTCGCACAGTGCCATGCGCTTCCATCAGCCGTCCTATACGGCAAGTATAAAAAGATACCACTGACTGAAAGACTCTGTTCCTATGGCTCAGGAGAGGTGGAGATCGTTGGTCACATACTCCTTCGATGTTCCTTTTACAGAGCGATTCGGGGGAAAAACATATCCTTCCAATAGTGTTCTGACTTAGGCTTCCTGATAAATCATAAAACACAAACATAGTCCCAAAAAACCTCTTTTTATTTCAACGGCTGTGAATTATGTTCATTCCCAACCATAGTAAGTCCCAAACAATGTTAATTAGTCTGACAGAAGTCTGCCACAGTCTTTCGGAAGAAGGCTGATAAGCACCAACTTTTATCTCTCTTGACACGCTGCCAAAGACCTAATTGGCAAGGAGCTTTGCAAGGCCAAACAGAACACGGAATCAGAACGGTGCTGCTGAGTTACACCGATCAGAATTGAACCAAGTTGCTTCCTGCAATGAGCACATCTGGTTGCTCCTCTTTTGTATCCTATGGGAGGGGCCAATCATCTCCAAACCTTATTCCCGAGTAGTCCTTTTCTTCCATAACTGTTCTTGCCTTCTGGCAGCTCTGCGCATGCGCACATTGGGAACAGGCTCCCCCTGTTCCTCTGCCTTACTCATGTCAGTCTCTGGAGGCTCTGGAGTCAGCACAGAACTCCCAGATAGCCCGGGCCTCATCTCTGGCTCCGGCACAGAGCCTGCTCCAGACCCCAGGCCTGGCCCATGGTCCTCCCCAGCCTCCTCGCTGTCTGACTCTGCTGCCAGTTCCACATGCCGCTGGTGGACCACAACAAATAGAATAGATAGAATAACAGAGTTGGAAGGGACCTTGGAGGTCTTCTAGTCCAACCCCCTGCCTAGGCAGGAAACCCTACAATATTTCAGACAAATGGTTATCCAATATCTTCTTAAAAACTTCCAGTCTTTGAGCATTCACAACTTCTGGAGGCAAATTGTTCCACTGATTAATTGTTTCATCAGGAAATTTCTCCTTAGTTCTAAGTTGCTTCTCTCCTTGATTAGTTTCCACCCATTGCTTCTTGTCCTGCCCTCAGGTGCTTTGGAGAATAGTTCGACTCCATCTTCTTTTTGGCAACCCCTGAGATATTGAAACACTGCTATCATGTTTCCCCTGGTCCTTCTTTTCATTAAACTAAACATACCCAGTTCCTGCAACCATTCTTCATATGTTTTAGCCTCCAGTCCCCAAATCATCTTTGTTGCTCTTCTCTGCACTCTTTCTAGAGTCTCTACATCTTTTTTTACATCATGGCGACCAAAACTGGATGCAGCATTCCAAGTGTGGCCTTACCAAGACATTATAAAGTGGTATTAACAGTTCACGTGATCTTGATTCTATCCCTCTGTTAATGCAGCCTAGAACTGTATTGGCTTTTTTTGGCAGCTGCTGCACACTGCTGGCTGATATTTAAATGGTTGTCCACTAGGACTCCAAGATCCCTCTCACAATTACTACTATTGAGTGAGGTACCACATATACTGTACCTGTGCATTTTGTTTTCCTTGCCTAAATGTAGAACCTTACTTTTTTCACCATTGAATTTCATTTTGTTAGATAGCGCCCAATGTTCAAGTCTGCCAAGATCCTTCTGTATCTTGAGCCTATCTTCCGGAGTGTTAGCTATTCCTGCCAGCTTGGTGTCATCTGCAAATTTGATGAGTTCCCCATCTATCCCCTCATCCAAATCATTGATGAAGATGTTGAAAAATACTGGGCCTAAAACAGAGCCTTGGGGTACCCCACTGCATACTTCCCTCCATGTAGATGCAGTTCCATTGAGGACTACACATTGAATGCGGTTGGTCAACCAATTATGAAACCATCCGGTGGTGATGCTGTCTAACCCACATTTTTCTACTTTAGCTAGTAGTAAGTTATGGTCTACTTTATCAAGTGCCTTACTGAAATCCAAGTAAATTATATTAACAGCATTCCTCTGGTCCACTAATTTTGTCACTTTTTCAAAGAATGCAATACGATTAGTCTGGCATGATCTGTTTTTGACAAACCCATGTTGTCTTTTGGTTATTACTTTGTTTGCTTCTAGGTGTTCGCTGATTCGTTGCTTGATTATCTTTTCCAGAATCTTCCCTGGTATTGAGGTCAGGCTGATAGGTTTGTAGTTTCCTGGATCTATTTTTTTCCCCTTTTTTGAAGATGGGAACTATATCAGCTGTTTTCCAGTCCTCTGGCAGTTCCCCGGTGCTCCAGGATCTTTGAAAGATATAGTTCAGTGGTTCTGAGATCTTGTCTGCCAGTTCCTTCAGAACCTTGGGGTGTAATCCATCTGGTCCTGGTGATTTGAACTCATCTAGCGTAGACAGGTGTTCCCTTACCATTTTCTTCCCTATTTTAACTTGTGTTCCTAATCTGCCTCACAGTTTATGGATTGTAATTTTAGTATAGTAGACCATGTGTAATTGACAGATTCGATTTTATCATAGATTTTATCTGTTTTTTATTATTTTATTCTAGAATTTTTAATTGTATATTTACTGAGTGTTTTTTTGTTGTTCTGGTCTCTGGTCTATGACTGTAATAAATTGGGGGGAAGAATGAAAGACTTCATCGTTGAACATCTACAAGTGAATTGCAACACGTGCTTGTTTTAAAAGATAATGATTTACAATAGTCAATGAAGTATGTAATTCAAGCATCAAAGTAGTTTCACTTTTGCTATTGCCAGATCAGTAATGCATGCATATTTTATCATCATGGCAAAGATCATGAATGTGTTTTCTGCTTAGTTTGGAAAATTTGTGCAGTGTGCATGAAAGTTGTCTAAATATGGGAGCCAGCAAGTGAATTTGATTGGTAATTAATTGCTGCATGTGATTTTTGCAGCTCCCCCCCCCCTTTTTATTGCCGCTCAGTGAAATGTTCATAGGAAAATGAAAAATTACTGGTATCATTCAGTTAATGTATTTATTGTGAAAAAAACTAACTAGAAAATACTGCCTTTTGGGGGGAGATATACGTTTGTAAAGTTGCTTTTCAGAACTAACTGCAGAAACTGCTATATATCCAATTCATCTACAAATACAAGGTTTTTCTTGATGAAAGAACAATAAAACCAGAAGATGAAGCATAACCTTTTCAAGAAAAGACTAAGGTCAACATGAAATGATTCAGTTACACAGATATCACCTGGGCGATCACATTTATTTTCCTTTCTTGGATTGATATGGCTGAAGGTCTCCTTTTCTTTAAAAAAAAAAAGACTTTCAATGTGCCCAAAGATAGAATGTCACTGAAATTTCATTTAAAGGAAAGTCAGTATGAATTCTAAGTCTCTTTCTCAACTGTGATATCTGGGGGATTTACAGTGAAGCTTAAGAAGTTAAACCAATGAAATTTCTTAGCTGGTTTTCTGTGCTTTTCCATGATGTTACTAGGTTTTGCCTAATAATTGAAATTAATTCAGAAGAAACCTTTTTTATAGGTTCATCCCTGAATAATTTTAGTGCATCCCAAGGACTTTAAAGCTGACATTTCTCTGTGCATTGAGGAGAAATAGGTCCATGAATCTGAAGTTGTTGATTCTCTTTTCAGTTCTTGTGTTTCATTCAGATCAAGAATTCTGAGCTCCATGGTTCTAACTTTAATTTGATTAACAAGGCAGATCTTAACCTGGATTTCTTTGCTTACAGTAAATTAAGAGTAGCCTAGGCCAGAGGTAGGCAAAGTTGGCTCTTCTATGACTCATGGACTTCAACTCCCAGAATTTCTGAGCCAATCATGCTAGCTTAGGAATTCTGGGAGTTGAAGTCCATGAGTCATAGAAGAGCCAACTTTGCCTACCCCTGGCCTAGGGTAAAGCAATTCTCAACACACAAAGACTGAGACTGAAAATGAAAACATAGGTAGTCCTCATTTACCAACCACCAAATCCAGTCTTTGATGTTGCAGTCAGTGCAGCATCCCTGCAGTCATGTGATCACAATTTGGCTTGCATGGCAATTGTGTGCATTTATGATGGTTGCAGCTCCCATAGTCATGTGATTGCCATTTGTGACCTTCACAGCCGGCTTTCGACAAGCAAAGTCATTGGGGAAGTTGGCAGGAAATCGCAAGTCATGATCATGTGACATTGCACTTAATGACTCAACAGTGATTTGCTTAAAAACCACAGCTGGAACTGATGAACTGATGTCCTAAGTTGGACATGGCATGTTCCATTTCACTTTATGAGCATGTTGCTTAATGACAGCATTGCAAGTCCCAATAAGTGAGGAATACCCATACATAAAATTTCATCAAAGATAAAAGAACTGGGAAAAATCATTTAACAAGAAGCCATCCTGAATGTTGATAATTAGAAATCAGTTAGTTTTGCTGAATCCCTTTTGATAAACTGTAGGACAGTCAACAGATGTCCTCCATCTTAAATCCTTCTGTAGAAACAATTCCTTGTTTTGTGCTCATAAATGAGGTTAGAAAATTGTGATGTTCAGCCACTGAGGTCAGGGCTTTGTTTGAAGGACAGGCAATTAATCTAGCAAAGTAATCCACAACTCCAATTTTGGCAGATTTATGGAGATAGCCTCTGTCCCTGGGATTCTACCTCATCATCTTTCATTTCCCAGGCAAAGCCAGTCAGTTGTTATATAACATGACCTGTTCTAGATAAGATTTTTCATTTAAGGAAGCTCTCTGGGCTAAGAGAGATTGATGTCTTGGCAGTTTCCAAGGTGCAACATGTGATGGAAAGACATCAGAAGTTGGGCCAGACAAGGCATTATTAATTACCATGAAAAGAGGAGTTTAAATTTTGATAGTCATTGCCACGCCAGTGATGTGTAAAAATCATAAAACATGAGTTGTGTTTTACCCCTGTCTGTCTACTAACTTACATTAGAATTCACTGACAGGGGATTTTGCAGCAAAGGCAAAAGCGAGCATGAAGAGGCATGTTTTTTTAAAAAAAAAAGTATGTCAACTTTGCGGGAGAAATTATAATTTTGCAACTTAGAGGGAAGAGTTCTGTGTTGAATTTCCTCATCTGCATAGATCGAATGGATAGGGCCAAATTCTTTAAAGCCAAAATACTCTATCAACCAGAGTTGGTATTCAGCAGGTTCTGACCAGTTCTGGAGAACCGGTAGCGGAAATTTTGAATAGTTCAGGGAACCAGTAAATACCACCTCTGACTGGCCCCGCCCCCATCTATTCTCTGCCTCCCGAGTCCAGCTGATTGGGAGGAAATGGGGATTTTGCAGTAACCTTCCCTTGGAGTGGGGTGGGAATGGAACTTTCTATACTTCCAGATTTATCCTAGTTTTGGCTATTGTCTGGAAAATAAGAATTCAGCTCCCCTTACAATGGATCAGCTTGCAAATAAATTCTGGCAGTATTCAGTTTTTGTTCAGGGAGCAATTTCAAAAGTTGTTCTACATAGCTGTATCTGAAAATATTGGGCCACAGGTAGTATATTCACCCATGAAAAGCTTACATTAGTCAGTAATCACTATTTCAAAATAGCAAATAGATCTATTCGGTAGGGGTAAATTGCACCTTTTCACAATTACTTTCAATTAACAAAGTTTTAGGCAAGCCATTTTTATAACCTTTGTTTAATATGATTAGTCCTTTTGAAGTTCCATAGTAGTTAGAAGGTCTTCTAACCATTGTATGCTTTTATTTTAGTACAGAATAAAAAGCTTAAATATCCCGTCCTGGGAAAACAATGGAAGTTTGCATTTAAATATGTGAAATGATTGTTCTGATTTGAAAATAACATTAGCAAAGGTTGATAAAATATGGGCGAGTATGTTTATCTCCCTCTTTCAAAATATTAGAAAGTAAAACATGAAATAATTTTTTTTCATAGAATTAAGTGCAAGAAAATTAAGAACAGGGAAAAAAGGAAATACTTCTTCACATTGTGCATAATTGATTTGTGGAATTAATGTTTTTTTTAAATAAATTCATTTTTGTTGTAATTTATATTTATTTTTAGACAACAGCATTATTCTCCAGGGTTTTTTTGAAAACTTGTATCATTCGTAACAGTAGCGTATGTCACTAAGCATCTCTACCTGCCCTCAACTCTAAAGACCACAGGGGAACATAAATAGCCTGGCTGAATCTTCCAATCCTCTTTTGTATTTTTGGAATAATTTGAATGATGAAATGAGTACATGCAGTCTTATGAATTCTTAATAGCAGCCAATTTTGCACCTTGTTTTATCTCAGATAAAACTGACAATTCTGCTGCTGGATTTCAGTCCTGGAGTGTAAAGTTATTGCTGGGACTATAAAAAAGAGATCTGGAATCTCGGCTGTCCACGGGCTATTAATTGCCTATCTCTGCTTCAATCCCAGGAATGCAAATAATTTAACACCTGAATAAATTTAAATTATCTGGTTCTTGGCCCCTTATCAGTCTTGAACTGCAATCCTGACACCTGACAAGTTTCAATCTATATGTAAGTATTTTCCTTTGAAAGAAGACGGGCACAAAATAAGAGCTAAGGAGCTCTGCTTTCTTTTTGTTGTACCCTAACTTTTCAAAGGCTCTCCTCTTTTTTTTCTCTGATTGTAATATACTAGTCTCCGTTGTTTCTAAGTTTTAGCTTTCCTGAAACTCCTGAGCTTGTCTCTAATGGATTGAGCCTTCATAGAAGATCTGGGAGTACGCTCCATAAGATACTGGGTGTAGCCTTTCTTTTCTATTGCTCTGTTGCTTTAAGCCGTCTATGATAGTTTAAAAAACAACAACACTTGGATATCTAGTAATAGAGTTTGAAAATCACTTAGGCTATCACCCTGCTTATACCATATTTTTCGGAGTATAAGATGCACCAGAGTATAAGATGCATCTTAGTTTGGGGGAGGAAAACAAGGAAAAAAGGCCTCTGTCTCCCAGCAATTTGCCAAACAGCAAACAGAAAACAGTACAGATGATAGCAATAGCAATAGCAATAGCACTTAGACTTATATACCGCTTCATAGTGCTTTCCAGCCCTCTCTAAGCGGTTTACAGAGTTCAGCATATTGCCCCCAACAATCTGGGTCCTCATTTTACCCACCTATATATTATATTATATTACACTATTTGCTGTGTATTTCTGTGCATGTGTGCCTGACCCATAGAAATAGCAAAGAATTGGAGAAATGTACATTATGGCAGTATATTAATGCCAGAAAGTTTTCTTAAATGCAGTCACACTAACTCCTCCCAATTATTTAAATAGATCTACTCTAAACATGACTAAGTCAGGGTTTAACTCAGCTGCCTTATCTCAATACTAAACAGGACACTGTTACATTTCAGATTATACTTTTACAGATCTTTAAATTTGATGTGGCTTTCTGGAAGTATAGTTATTCTCTGCTATTTAAAAGAAGATACAATAGCACTTGGCCTCTTCAGATCAAGCATTTATTTTAAAAAGCTTCCTCATTTTGTTAAGTTGTCTAGAACAATAATAAAACAATCTTTAAAAATAAGTTTAATAATTTGAACATTCTATAGACATTTATAGTTATTGACTTACCTCCTTGCAGTTTCAGCAGTCCAATATTGCCAACAGTTCACCTCCCAGCAATTTACCTCCTTGCTGCTAGTTTCACTTTCAATTCTAGCACGTGGCCTGCCTGTGCTGAATCAGCTGTAGGTCAGGAGGCTGATAATCAGTTTCTTGTGCTAATCAGGCTCTGCGCTGTTTGCTGCAAGGAGGTAAATTGCTGGGAGGCAGAGGCCAAAGTGTGGGTGTGGCTGGGTGTGGCTACATTTGGTGTATAAGACGCACCCAAGTTTTCACCCACTTTTTAGGGGTAAAAAGGTGCGTCTTATACTCCAAAAATACGGTACATTTACTGTACGTGGTAGGACTTGGTTATAAGGAAATGTACATAGGACTTCATTGTGGGGATAAAGAAATGTGCCATAATAAGACTTGAATTCTGTTATTATAGTTGGAGATTATTTTTGTTTTACATTATCTGCCATTTTTTTGCTTTCCTATTTAATTTTATTATGAATTTTTTCCCACATTTCCCTTCCCCCCCAATAACTTATTCTCAGCTTTATTTAACTTGTTCTACACAAATACAACTTTGAAAAAAATGAAGCAACCAGGATGATTAGGGGACTGGAGGCTAAAACATACAATGAACAGTTGCAGGAACTGGACATGGCTAGTCTAGTGAAAAGAAGGACCAGGGGAGACATGATAGCAGTGTTCCAATATTTGAGGGGCTGCCACAGAGAGGAGGGGGTCAAGCTATTTTCCAAAGCACCTGAAGGCCAGACATGGAATAATGGATGGAAACTGACCAAGGAGAGATTCAACCTAGAAACAAGGAGGAACTTTTCTAACAGTGAGAACAATCAACCAATGGAACAGCTTGCCTTCAGAAGTTGTGGGACCTTCATCACTTGAGACTTTCAAGAAGAGATTGGACTGCCATTTGTCAGAAATGGTGTAGGGTCTCCTGCTTGAGCAGGGGATTGGACTAGATGACCTATAAGATCCCTTCCAACTCTGTTAATCTGTCTATCTGTCTAAGCAGTGTTGGATTTGGCTAATGTGTTGATGGGAAACCATTAAGAGGTCCTGGTCCATGGGAAATTGAAATAAAAACTTCCTGGTGCAAGGCAATGATAACTACTTCCATGTTGTAGTCATGAAGACAATATCACCAGGAATCAAGGACCACTGAGGGACTTTGCTTGATATATACCAGTATGAGTTATACAGAGAGTGTGAAAGAGAGAGAGAGAAAGAGAGAAAGTTAAAATGGCCATTTAAAATGAAAACATCAAATTTTCTCCTTAGACTGCCCATTTTAACAGAGATAACTCTTAATTGCTTAAATATAGCTATAACAATCTGAATGGTTAAAAGACAGTGTTTAGCTAGAAAATCTGAGGAAGATTATACAGTTACATCTTTATGTAGTTCATCAGTTAAAACTTCATGGGGAGAGGGCATAAGAACAATTGCTCTCTTTATGGTGGGCAGCACATTTGAAAGGAGGGGAGACCGAAGCTTCATTAGATTGCTGGAAAAGCACCTTGAATTTGTTTGCTGAATTCACCGGATTCCAAAAGATTAGGTTTTCAGCAGAAGTCTTTGTAACGAAGAGCTCATTAATCTTAAATTGTTTTGCTGCCTTGGCTGCATTCGGCCTCCAGAGTGGATCATACATCTCTTTATTTTGCTCATAGCAATGGGAATTTTTAAGCTGCAATGCAGAGTTATGGGCATGTACAATAATCAGAATATGGGAATAAAGTGATACCATAGGAACATTTTTAAAAATTGAAAAAAGGGCTAGAAGTCAAATAAAACAAGCACTGAAAAGAGTACACTAACTGGGCTGTTCTTCTCACATCATCTTAGAAGGGAAAAATTGTCAGGTTGTGATTTATGAGCTGACCAGCTGCTGCAATGATGTAATGATAGAAATGAGTCAACAAGGTTTTTTTGTCTGTTATCCCTTTAAGAGCTTGCATAATAAGAAGAGGCCCTGTTAGGGCGTTTCTCTCTTGCCTTGTGTTCTTTCCTGCTGTAATTGCTGATTGTTTGACCTCTGCCTATAGTATGTGTATATATAGTATATATTCTTTTGTAGATAAAACCACTATTTTATGACAAACCTCTATTTGCTGTTATTGCTCCTGGATTGTCTCACGTAGTAAAGCTGTGCGCACTCTGACAAAAATGTGTGATTCCAACCTGTTGATTCTTTTTTTTTCCACTTTGCTTTTTCTTACCTTGACTTTGAAATTCAAGAGCTAAGTACCAGGTTAGACTAAATGGACAAATGTCAGGCACAAAGAATTGGAACCACACACTAAGTTCCAGTTAAGATGATTTATTGCTTATACCTAGACACAAGAATCTAGTAAACAAATAGTCATCACTAATTTGGCGCTAGATAAAAGTCAACAGAGGTTGAAATTAGCCCATTTGTGGCAAAATAAGGACTCTAGGCTGATTCCTTTCTCGACTTCACCCTCAGGCTCTCCTGCTCTTCTCCTACATCAACTAACACAGAGGTGTCAAACTCGATTTCATTGAGGGCCACATCAGGGTTGTGTATGATCTCAGGGGGGGCAGGGGCGTGGCCAGGGGGTGTGGCCAGCTCAACATCACTCATCAAGGCTCTGTTTTCAACTGTGACGGCCTCCTGCATCCCTCTGCCAGCGAAAACAGAGTGCACAGCCTTCCCGGGCCTCTGTTTTTGCTGGCAGAGGGCTGCAGGAGGCAGTCACAGCCAAAAACGGAGCCTTGCGTGGCCTCCCTGAGCTCCGTTTTTGCCGGCAGAGGCACCACAGGCCGGTCCTTTGCTGTTTCCAGGGCCGCCCCATGGGCCAGATCTAAGCACTCTGTGGGCCGGATCCGGCCTCGGGGCCTTGAGTTTGGCACCCCTGAACTAACCCAATACACAGAAAGTAATAATTCTCTCGATGTTCTGCTGGACCTAATAGAAAAAAGAAAACATACTGATCTATAAATAGATCCTAAGGAGATCATCTTCATGAACCAAAATGACACATCAGGAAAAGAAAGAGTTATGTCTCTGTCTCTGGGACAGTATGGTCTTGATTTGAATGAACCCCTTCTTGAGGAGGTGCTTTGTTTATAGTTTAAAAATGCATAGAATCTGAGTTTCTTTTATCAACAAGTCTCAGCCTTTTGCCCTGATGCATCTGAATAATGCATAAAATTGACCCCTGCGCCACAGTTACTTGTTCCAGATTTACCACCCTGACCCATATGGGATGCTCTCCCAGAAGAGCAGCTCCCATGCTGTTCGTCATTTTAAGGCCCTCCATGATGCATAAAAATTTAAAGGGCTCAGCCATAACCATTACCCATCAAACTGTTAAAGCATGTGGAAATATTCACGCTGCGCCAATGTAATATTGCCAGCAGTGTACAAATGCTAGTCCTCATATGACTGACAAATTTCACACTTGTTGAGAGACAGACCATGGTGAGACTCTGGGGAAGAGAGACAGAGAGAGAGAAAGAAATGGACGGGAATGTCTTTACTAACATTTGTGGAGTCTTGAAAACAAATATAAGACACGGAAAGCTAGGCTTGAAATGAAATCTCTATAATTTTTAAAGGAACATTGAAAGAACAGACTTAGCCCTTCCTTCCTTCCTTCCTTCCTTCCTTCCTTCCTTCCTTCCTTCCTTCCTTCCTTCCTTCCTTCCTTCTTTCTCCCCTCCTTCCCTTCTCTCCTTCCTTTCTCCCTCCCTCATTCATTGAATAGCAGAACAGAGCTCCTGTATTATGCCCTCTGCAGGCTCCGGCTCCTTTCTTTAACATGCCGGAAGGAGTGTAAATGCTATCATACTACAGTTATACCTCTTTAGAACATGCATGTGATATAACAACACACTGTCCTACGGTCCTATTGTCCTCTTTAATTGTTACTTTTTTACTTATGTTTATACAAACTACTACTATCCTATACATGTTTGACAAATAAATAAATAAACAAACAAACAAATAAATAAATAAATAAATAAATAAATAAATAAATAAATAAATAAATAAATAAATAAATAAAAGAGGCATCGCTTGTGGCGTGATGACGGCACTCTTCATCGGATTGATCTGTTTGATCTCTCCTGCAGACACTGCTGTGTTGACTGAGCTCCTGCTGGTTATTATCCACTGAGTACTCAGCCTTGAAATAATTGCTAGTTGATACAATAGTATGTTGGCTTTTCTGGCTCAATGGTCTTTATACAATGTATTAGTTAGGACAAACTTTATGAATGATTCTGAGATTATTTTCTACAGCAGCATGTTCTTGGAGAAAGAAAAAATATATAAAAACAATTCACATGAATGATTTCTTCATATAAGATATTGAGTTTTGAACTACACAAACAGTTAAATAGGATAGCATAGACCAAGAAGGAAAAATACGGTTGAATGGTTTATAGGGTAGTTTTGTGTAGTGGTTAGGGCAGCAGACTAGAAACTGGGGACCATGAATTCTAGTCCTGCCTTGGGCATGAAACAACCTTGGTGATCTTCTGCCAGCCACTCCCTCTCAGCCTCTGAAAGAAGAAGGCAATGGCAAATCATTTCTAAAAATCTTTCCAAGAAAACTGCAGGGACTGGTCCATGTTGTCAACCAGGAATCAACACTGACCTTAAGGCACAACACACAAAAGACAATAAACGTTCAGAAACTGTCGGTTACAAGTTTCATTTATAAATGATTCCCTGAACTTATTTACTGGTAAATCAGAGGTGGGGAAATATGGCCCTTTTATGACTTGTGGACTTCAACTCCCAGAATTTCTGAGCCAGTCATGCTGGCTCAGGAATTCTGGGAGTTGAAGTCCACAAGTCATTCTGGCTCAGGAATTCTGGGAGTTGAAGTCCACAAGTCATGCTGGCTCAAGAATTCTGGGAGTTGAAGTCCACAAGTCATTCTGGCTCAGGAATTCTGGGAGTTGAAGTCCACAAGTCATTCTGGCTCAGGAATTCTGGGAGTTGAAGTCCACAAGTCATGCCGGGTCAGGAATTCTGGGAGTTGAAGTCCACAAGTCATGCTGGCTCAAGAATTCTGGGAGTTGAAGTCCACAAGTCATTCTGGCTCAGGAATTCTGGGAGTTGAAGTCCACAAGTCATTCTGGCTCAGGAATTCTGGGAGTTGAAGTCCACAAGTCATGCCGGGTCAGGAATTCTGGGAGTTGAAGTCCACAAGTCATGCTGGCTCAAGAATTCTGGGAGTTGAAGTCCACAAGTCATGCTGGCTCAAGAATTCTGGGAGTTGAAGTCCACAAGTCATTCTGGCTCAGGAATTCTGGGAGTTGAAGTCCACAAGTCATTCTGGCTCAGGAATTCTGGGAGTTGAAGTCCACAAGTCATTCTGGCTCAGGAATTCTGGGAGTTGAAGTCCACAAGTCATGCCGGGTCAGGAATTCTGGGAGTTGAAGTCCACAAGTCATGCCGGGTCAGGAATTCTGGGAGTTGAAGTCCACAAGTCATGCTGGCTCAGGAATTCTGGGAGTTGAAGTCCACAAGTCATTAAAGGGAACATAGTTCTCCACCTCCTATATAAGTAAACATTTGCCTAGCAAACCGAAAATCAGGATCAAACAAATCCCTCTGATGTGCTATTTTTTTCTTTAATGAGAGTTCCTCAAAATAAAATAAACATTGAAAAAATGGATCCTGAACCTGCTGAAGTAGAACATCCATTTTAATGTCCAGATTAGTGGGATTCTAATTTCTTCTGCTTTGTTCTAATGAGGGATAATGCAAACCTGAAAAAAAAAAGCTGGATAAAATGTTGGCAACTGCCATAACCTAAGCTGCTCAGACATTTCCCTGATGCCAAATATAGCAGTGGACAGTTTTAGCATATTCCTTTTGGCGATATTAGCCAAAAAGTTATGATGAAGTCATATTAGCCAGAAATACAAGCTACGGATTAATCATGTTCTAGCATGCCTGGCTTGCTTTGGAGTGAGAAGTTAGGAATACCAATACAGCAGATACAATACCATTTCTCATTCCAGGTAGTTTAGCCACTCCTGGTGAAAAGGTATATGTGTGAAAGAACCAGTGCACTAGTGAGTAAGTTGTGAATGTCAGACTTGGAGGTTTGGAGACGTTGGTTTATTTTTGTGGGCAAGAGTAGCTAATGGATTGTATCCAGTATCTTTGTGACAGAAAATGCACTTATTCATATGGGTCTGTTGCAACGTTTTAAATTTATTTGAATTTATTTAATTTTAGGGGGTTTTTTTATCCCACCTTTATTACTTTATAAGTAACTCAAGGTAGTGAGCATACCTAATACTCCTTTCTCTTCCTATTCCCTCCATAAAAACTACTCATGAGTTGGGTTGGGTTGGGCTGAGAGAGAGTGACCAGCCCAAAGTCACCTGGCCAATTTTCGTGCTTAAGGTGGGACTGGAACATACATTCTCCTGGAGACCCCTAACATCCAGGAGCAGTTTTCAAGGGCTGAGGTGGCTTCAGTAAGTAGGAGGAAGGGTAAGTAATGTGGTTCATTAGTGCACCAGCAGAACAATCCAATCTTTACAGGGGAAAAATTTGCAGTTTTTTAAGAAATATATTTTTATTGTTTACATATAAATATATTGAATACAGTGTAATTGTCCTGGCATTCCACTTGCCATGAAACAAAGATAAAAACAAACTAACATATATACTATTTTAAACAGTGCTAGTGCTGTACAATTATTTCTGACCATCATATTCTGAAATATCAATTTATCTTTCATTCTAATACCTACATTCTAATATATACATAGTATCTCTTTCCATGTCCATCTAACCTGATTTTTTCGCATTCTAACTTCCACCTCATGTTTCTAACCATTGATAGAATCTATTCCATATGGCATAGTATTCTGTATCCCCTTTATCTTTTATTTTTAACATTAGTATGTCCATTTCTGCACAGACTAGTGTCTTGTTTATCATCTCCTCTTCTGAAGGGGTGTTTTCGCTCTTCCACTGCTGCGCATACACAATTCTTGCTGCGGTCAAGATGTTTAATTGCTACCTGCTGTTAGCCGCCCAGAGTCCCCCGGAAGTTGGGCGGCATAGAAATTTAAATAAATAAACAAACAAACAAACAAACAAACAAACAAACAAACAAACAAACAGCTTAGTTTTAGTAAGTAATGTGTGCAACGTTTCATCCTGCAAGCAGCAGTCAAGTAGTAAATATGTAGAAATGCAGATGTGCAAAGCAAATTCTTTTTTTATGAAATGCATATTTACCTTCCTGCTCACAGCTCACGTAGGTACTAACCCTACCATTAAGACAAAAAGAAAAGAAAAACAAAAGTATGAAATTGTTGTGTCCCAGCACCGCAACCCACAGAAAAGCACACACACAACTGTTTGCTACAAAAGGGGTCCTTTTACTAATGAAGATGCTTAGTAAAAGCGCAGGGGTTTAAAGTCCATAAACAAGCATAAGGAGAGTCTCGGGGAATAAAGTTGCTTCGTCTCTTCGTGAGTTATTAGCCAAAGTTCAAATGTCCAAACAAATACCAATTAAAGTCTCTTCTTATCTCTTTCACTCACTCGAGTTGGCTGGCATCCCAGGAATAAGCATTCCAGAAGCTGCTATTTCCAAACACAGGACTCAAAACAGGAACTCTGATGCAAAAGGACTCTGAAGTGCTCACAGAACACAGGTGTGTTGCTTCCAGCACCAAATGCTGAGTGCAGCAGTCCTAAATAGCCAGACGGCGTGGCCTATTAGCCCTCAGCTTTACCTGTGAGGAGACCTCCGGCTGTAAAGCCAATCCCTTCTGCTGGCTGCTCTGCGAGCCCTAGCATCCAGCAGAGGCTCCTCCTCCTCTGAGGACTCACTCTGCACCAGCTGAGAAGGTGCAGAAAGCCCTGGCTGGTCTTGCTCCTCTGGCACTGAGTCCTCATCGCTGTCAGACTCAGGTGCCAGGTATACAGAGTGATAGTGCCGCGCCACGGGCGGCTCTAGGTCCTCCGGATCCTCGATCAGCTGCATGGGACGCAGGCAAGCCACAACAGAAGTGTTGCTCCTGGACTCCATATCATAGGCAAATACTCTGTTGTTCCAGAGCCAATTAGGGATAATGCTTCCTGTTGAGCTGAATGGACTTTGAATGGACCCCTGCCACTCATGCTACATAACACTCCCATGTGTCATTCATGTTTCTTTTGTGTTCTTAGTTGCATATTTGTGGATTTGTGAGCCATCTGTGCTTCCTTAGTTCTTTTCTAACGTGATAGGCATTAAATTTTTTTTTTTTGCCCAAGTGCCTGAAATTATGCAGAGTCATTCTGGAGTTAACGCTGGTCCTGTTGTTTTTATATCCATAGAAGAAATGCTGCATTTTTAGCAATTTCATCTCTGGGTTAAGCCTGAGAATATAGTAACTTCCTTCGCTGGTTGTAATCCATTCTTTGTGTGTCATCCTTGAAATTGTACACCTGGTTTTGTTATCATCCTGAAGTGAGCTTTTTGGCTGCCGCATGTTAAAATTTGCCATAATTACTGTCCTTTTTTTTGGGGCATAAGGGTTTCTCCACTGCTTTCCTTGACTACGCTTTGTTGCTTTGGATTTGATTTTGGTGGATGACATCACCAGCATACAGGGGCGGGTTGCTCACTTACCTCGCTGCCGGAGCCATGCGTGTGCACCTCCATGCTTCGGGGGGCGCCCGCTCGCTACGCGCGCACGCCCCCTCATGCGATTTTGCTTCTGCGCATGCGCGGAAGCAAAATCTCGCCAAAATTTTACAAGGGGATGCGCGCGAGAGAGAGATTTTGGCGCGATTTTGCTTCCGCGCAAGCACAGAGGCAAAATCTCACTGAAATCTCGTGCGCGCATCCCCTCGTGAGATTTCGGCGCGATTTTGCTTCCGCGCATGCGCAGAAGCAAAATCGCCCGAAAATCACCAGAAAAAAATGGCGACGCGCCGGGTGGACCGGCAGAGAAGGCTCCGGAGCGGTTGCACAATCCGCCGCTCCCTACCGGAGCTGCGTACTGGGCAGCTCCGGCAGGAACCCACCTCTGGCATACCTCCCAAAGCTTCATAGGTTTGGTGATATTCAGTGCATAAAAGGAAGAAGGAAGTAGTTACAAGGGAGTGGTCCTGAACACCTCCCTATGTGGTTTGTGGGGCAGAATTCAAGGTGAAATTCAGTCAGGTAGCAAAGCTGCTAATAGTCTATTTATATAATGATGACTGTGTCTGTTGCCGATTCTGTGAACCACATCCAACAGCATCCATTTCAGCAAGAGGAGCCCTGACAGAGCACATTTTGATTAATAAATTATCTACTTCATATAGTATCGGCTTAGTTCTCCTTTCACGTCCCATGAAAGTCATTCACTTGACGTTTAGCAAATCCCAGGCAGTGGATGTCTTGACAGCAAATGCCCCTTCATTTAAAAGAAGAGGACTTCTGGGATATTTGCCTAAAAGCAGTTTCATGAGAGTTATTAAAGGTCAACAAGAATTGAAATATGTGACATATATGACATAATCTTACCTTTTGGGCCCTCAATCGCTACTTCAGTTCATTAGTTGGGGCTCAGGAAGATCAAAGTGCAGTACCAGATCATATATTCAGAATGCCCTATTGTCTTTCCTGTTCTGACTATCAGAAAAATAAGTGAAAATCACATCATGTTTTTGCCTGCTGATTCATATTTTTTTTAAGATTGCTAACTTATCAAGGAGAGATCCAACCTAGAACTAAGGAGAAATTTCCTGACAGTGAGAACAATTAACCAGTGGAATGGCTTGCCTTCAGAAGTTGTGGGTGCTCCATCACTGGAGGTTTTTAAGAAGAGATTGGATGGCTATTTGTCCAGAATGATATAGGGCCATGATGGTGAACATATAGCACATATGCCAGAGGTGGCACACAGAGCCCTCTCTGTGGGCATGCACGCCATCACCAGCTGCTCCTCTGGTTTCCGACATGCACATGTGCACCGGCCAGCTGGTCTTCGCGGGCGCGGAGCACCAGAAAATGGGCCAAAAAAACCAGGCCGTTTTCAGGCCATTTTGGGAGCATTTTTCAGGCTGTTTTTGGCCTGAAAACGGATGAAAAACGGCCTGGAAAATGGCCCCCAAAGCAGCCTAAAAACGGCCCAAAAACAGTCTGAAAACAGCCCAAAAACATGCCATTTTTCAGGCCGTTTTGGGGGCTGTTTTCAGGCCAAATTAGTTCCATTGCCTAATTTCCAAAATTTCTGCCCGAGCCCCTATCTCCCTTTCAAAAGTATCTTCCTGTACCTCCAATTCTCTTTTCAACTGTCTTAAAATATTTTTCCCCTGGTTTAATTTATCAATCACTGTTATTTCCATTATTATCTCCTCCTCCTTTTCTTCTTTTGCTCGCTGTTTCTTCGGTTCAATCTTTTCCTCCATTCCTTCTGTTGGCTCCTCCCTTTCCTGGGCGTCTTGGTCTTTACTCATCATCCCTCGTATAGTATTCTCCATTTTTTCCATAGTCTCCTTAAATCCTTTCTCCATGGTGTCCTTTGTATTTTGAAAAAGTAGGAAGACTTCTAAGCCATGAGATTGCATGCTTGTTATGGGCTGAGATAATCCTGGTCTTCATTTTTTTCTGTTTTCTTTACAACAGTTTCCAACTAGCTATTGCTTGACAGCTGTTTCTCTTAAAAAGTGTGATCCTTTCTCTAACAACAGATGTCCTTCCACTATTAGGTCTATCTGACGATCAGCTGTGTGACGATCAGCTGTGCCGCGCAACCTAGATTAGCTAGAAAGCAGGATTTCCTGCTTTCTAGCTAATCTAAATCGCGGGGCACACCTGATTCCCCCCTCACTGTTCTACTTACCTTTGCAGACTCTGATGGCTTCAAAATGCTCCTTTTTCAGTGCTGCATGGTAGTGCCTGTGGCACGCATGCGTGCATAGCGCGCAAAGTGCATGCAAAGTGAACCAGTAGCAGACTTCAGAGGATTTCACTCCTGTGTCCAACCTTGACCACTTTAAGAGTTGTTTATGGCCACTCCCAGAATTCCCCAGCCAGTAAAAAGTTGCCAAGGTTGGATACTCCTGCTTTAAACAAAGCACCCTTGTGTTCCACCTCATCGTGTCCTGTTTTAGCTATAAGGTAAGTGCAGATCTATGTCTACGTATAGCAGAATTGTTGTGTACACACAAAAACTATGAATACATTTCCATTTTAAAAGGAGCAGTTTGAGACTTCCAATATTGCCTGAAGCTTTTGTGATATTATCAGAAGTTATTCAGTTCTCAATCCTATATCTTGTTAGACTGAGGCAATGGGAAATTGAGTTTAGATTTTTTTTTTAATGAAATGCTTTTAATTCACATCATAATGTGCCACTGGCTTGGGGTTCCAGATGACACCACCTTTTTACTTCTCAAGCTTCTCTTTGCAGTTTATGTTCTGTTATGTACATAACGCAGCTTTCTCTGAATGTCTGTCTTTAAACTTCTATATTAATTCTTGAGGTTTTTATGCTTTTCACGGGAGTTTATTTGTGCTTATCCTATTTATTTTATTGTCAGGCAACACCAACAGTATCTTTGCACTGGACTACATCAGTGGTGCTTTAACTCTGAATGGGCCACTGGACCGAGAAAATCCGTTTTACAGTGCTGGATTTATTCTTACAGTGAAGGTAAGAGAAAAACCCGAGCCACTGTTTCAGAACATCTCAAAGATAGAAGAAAAGAACATAGATTGTTTTTTTTCTTGATTGTGGGATAGTTGTTGATATACCTGACCAATTATGCTGTAGCATCTCATCAAGGTGTTAAACTCAACAGTGGCCTTTAGCATTTAAATGGGAAGTAACTAGAACATTTCGGGATTGTAGGCTAGATTGAGAAGCGTTAATAACATCGCTTCTGTATTTTTTACCAAGGAAATGACATGGGCGTGTCTATAACATCACAAGCAGACAATCTCAACTGAAAGGAAACTGTATTATTAATTATTCAATTTTCAATTCAGTTTATTACGGTCATAGACCAAAGACTAGAGCAAATAAAAACACTCAGTAAATATACAATTAAAAGTTATAAAATAAAATAATAAATAACAGATAAAATCTATGATAAAACCCAGTCTGTCAATTACACATGGTCTACACTACTAAAATTACAATCCATAAGCTGTGAGGTCTATAGTCAGTTTAATACTAAAAGGGAAAGGAATAAGCAGGGTTTGCCACATTTGTTGTATACATTAGCTATGGTGGATTACTTAAAGGTTAGCCACAGTTGATATATATATATCGCTATGGTGAGGAAGACACATATTTGCAACGAATCCCCACTACTGCTGCGCAGAATCTGGCCACCTGTGTTGTAGTTATGGCCCGTACATCCTTAAGCAGCCACTGAAGATAGTGTCGGAATGGCCAGGATACCTTGCAATTATTGGCAGAATATCTTTTTTCCTAATCTCCGTATAAAAGGAGCATCTAAGGAGCATGTGTCCCACAGTCTCCACCTCTCCTGTGCCGCAGGGGGCAGAGTCTTTCCGTGAATGGTATTCTTTTATACTTGCCATACAAAACGGCCGATGGAAGCGCATGGCACCTTGTAAGTGCAAATGCTTTTCGGTGGTTTGCCGACTCCAACCAACCAAGATAGCTGGCAGGGGCAACAACACATCTAGTGGCATCTGGAGCCAGAAACAGCGGAGCTTTCCCTAAGTCCGCCTGCCTCTCGATGTCCTCCACCCTTTGTCGCAAGGTTTGTTTTGCTAGATCATAGTCCATCTCAAGTCATGAAGCTGGGGAGAAGCCTAATTTGGCAAGATTGGATGTATTATTAATTAGATAATAGCATGAGAGCCAATTTGGTCTAGTGATTAAGGCATCTGGCTAGAAACCAGGAGACTGTGAGTTCTAGTCCTACCTTAGCCATGAAAACCAACTGACTAACTTTGGTCCAATCATTTTCTCTCTCAGTCCAATCCAGGGCTGTTGTGGGGAAAAAGAGGAGGAGGAGGAGGGAGCTTTAGGTATATTTGCCACCTTGAGTTATTTATAGAAAATAATAAAAGCAGGATAAAGATAAAAAGATAAATAAACATGTAATCCTCATGGCATTATTAAGATTTAAGAAAAAAAAGCTAAAGAGGAATATCACATGGAATGAAAATGGCAGATGTTTTGGAAAATTGGACTTTGAAACGTGGCTTAGATGTGAAAGTTTGAGAACTGGTAATATCTTTTAGCTATGCACCTGAAATGTAGAAATAAAATATTGGTTATTAAGAATCTAAACAAAATATATTGGGCACCCATTCCTAAAAAAAAAAGACAAATTCATGAATTAGTATCTTGGAAAAAGATACATTGTAAAATGCACAAATATTGGTTTGAATTTCAAAAAAATATGTTTATTGTGTACGTTTTATTGATGCTTCAGGGTTTAATTCTTTTCGCATATTTGGCTAAACCACCTCTGCCCTCCTAATTCATTTTTGACATGTTTTGTGCACAAATTACAGAAAATTACAGTTTAATATACACATGTTTCCACTACAATGAAAGGACTTTTCTTGTCTGATAAACTGTTAAAGACTGAGCTGCAACATGGCATTTCCAGATGTCCTTGACTTATGATCACAACTGGCACCAGAATCTCTGTTGTTAAACAAGATGGTGATTAAGTGAGTTGTGCCTGATTTTACAACCTTTTAATGCTACAGGTGTTACGCAAATCACTGTGGTTGTTAAGTGAATCACATGGTCATTAAGTGAATCTAGATTTCTCCATTGACTTTGCTCATTGCAAGCTGGTTGGGAAGGTTGCAAGTGGAGTTCATTTGATTCCAGGATGTTAACAGAATAACAGAGTTGGAAAGGACCTTGGAGGTCTTCTAGTCCAACTCCCTAATCAAGCAGGAGACGCTACACCATTCCAGACACATTTATAAAAAAGATGTTGAAACCTTGGAAAAAGTACAGAGAAGAGCAACAAAGGTGATTAAAGGCCTGGAGACTAAAACATATGAAGAATGGTTGCAGGATTTGGGTATGGCTAGTCCAGCAGTGGGTTGATACCGGTACGGCCCGGTACGGTACGAACTGGTAGCGACGGCAGCTCCGCCCACCCACCCCGGACACTTCTGCGCATGCGCAGAAGCATCACGTGCGAGCGCGCGCACAAACCGGTAGCGACGGGATTTGCAACCCATTACTGGGCTAGTCTAGAGAAACGAAGGACTAGGGGTGACATGATAGCAGTACTCCAGTATTTGAGGGGCTGCAACAAAGAAGAGGGGGTCAACTCATTTTCCAAAACACCAGAAGGCAAGAGAAGAAATGTTGCAAATACATGCTAGATGCCAAGACCCCAATTTTAATCACGTGACCCCAGGGATGCTATGATGATCGTAGGTGTGAGGACCAGGCATAAGTAACTTTTTTTCAGTTTTGTTGTAACCTTTGGTCATTAAACAAACGTTTGTAAGTTGAGGACTACCTGTACTTTGTGATTACCATATTTTTCGGAGTATAACGCACCGGAGTATAAGACGCATCTTAGTTTTTGAGGAGGAAAATAGGGGGGGAAATCTGCCTACCAGGTATTCATCTGGCTAGTGTCCTTAGTCTTGTCAGCTTCAGCACATTATTTTATCCCCTGGTTAGGGCTTAACAAAACCTTATTCGGAGCAAGTAGCAATGAAAAAAAGCCTACAAAGACTTAAGGCTGGAAAAAACCTCCTTCGGAGAAAGTAGCAATGAAAAAGCCTGCAAGCCCGTAAGAGCTGGGAAGATCGTTAGCGCCTCATTAGGGCTGAAAAAAAGCTTCGAAAAAGCTACATTCAGAGTATAAGACACACCCAAATTTTCAACCTCTTTTAGGGGGGAAAAGGTGCGTCTTATACTCTGGAAAATACGGTAACCCGATTTTCATTATCTGCAGGCTTCACAGACCAGTCTGGCTACTGACACAATGGTCTTCGCCCATTCTAAATGGGTTTCTGTATATCAGAATCTACCCCATGATGGAGTATTAAAGTTGTTTCAAAACTCCATTATGAGAGATATATTTACCCGTGTTGAACATTTCCTAGAAATACTTGCTTGGGTTTTGACCACCACTCACAAAGTCAGCAAGTTAATAGATATGCCGGCTAGTTGAATGATAGTGATACAAAAAGAGTAAGCAGAACAGGAGTAACAAAGGATGTACAGGTCCTCCTAAGGACGCTAATACAGGTAGTCCTTGACTTGCAGCAGTTCATTTAGTGACTGTTTGAAGCTACAATGCCACTGAAAAAAAGTGACTTATGAATGTTTTTCACATTTGCAACTACTGCAGCATCCCCCTGGTCCAAGAGCGGGTTGCTCACTTACCTTGCTGCCGGAGCCATGCGCGCGCATCTCCACGCTTTGGGTGGGCGCTCGCTTGCTACGCGTGTGCGCCCCCTCGTGCAATTTTGCTTCCGCACATGCCCAGAAGCAAAATCGCACGAAAATCACGGGAAAAAAATGGCGACGTGCCGGGTTTACCAGTAGAGAGGGCTCCGGAGCAGTTGCGAAATCCGCCACTCCCTACCGGAGCTGCGTACTGGACAGCTCTGGCAGGAACCCACCTCTGCCCTGGTCATGTGATAAAAATTTACACGCTTGACAAATGACTCATATTTATGACTATTGCATATCCTGGGGTCCAGCAGTGGATTGCTCCCGGTTCGGCCCGGTTCTGTGAACTGGTAGCGGCAGCGGGAGGCTCCATCCACCCACCCGGGACACTTCTGCGCATGTGCAGAAGCATTGCACGAGCGCACACAAACTGGTAGCAACGGGATTTAGAACCCACTACTGCTGCGGTCATGTGATTCCCTTTGCCAACCTTCTAACAAGCAAAGTCAATGGGTAAGCTGGATTCACTTAACAACTGTGGGTTACTAATTTAACAACTACAATGATTCACTTAACAACTGTGGCAAGAAAGGTCATAAAATCAGGCAAAATTCACTTAACACCAGGGGTGGGTTCCTCCCGGTTCGGACTGGATCGCCTGAACCGGTAGCGACCCACTGGTGACGTCACTGTCAGTGCCGTTCCGTGCGCACCGCCATCTTCTTTTTATTTTGTGCAAATTTTTCCTCTTCCGCAGCTTGAAAAAGGGCCTTCCCACCCGCCCGCGGGTGAATTCTGACCTTTATTTCTTCGCCTGAAGCACAGTTGATGAGCTCCTCAGCTGTGTTTCGGGCTAATTCCTGCTTCTGAGCATGCGCGGAAGCCAAATTGCATGAGGGGAGGCACGCACGCGCGCGAGTGGAGCAAGCGCGTGTGCGCAAAACGTCACGGTGCGAACCAGTGGCGAAGGTAAGTGGAACCCACCCCTGCTTAACACATGTCTCACTTAGCAACATAAATTTTGGGCTGAACTGTGGTCATAAGTTGAGGCCTACCTGTACATTAATAGAAATGAGTTGTAAGAAAAGTAGCCCTTAATGAAAAAAATTGCATGCATTATCAGTCACCATTCCATAAGAGTTTCATCTTTCTTCCTCTCTTCCGGTTTTTTTTAAATATATATATCTACTGATTTTAGATAGGAAAGAAACGTAGAACAGTCCTTAGATTTCCAAAAATGTTGGAGTGTTTGATGACAGTGATGGAATTTCTGCAGTCATGTATCCTGCCTGCTGATAACATTATAATGGAATTGTCATTATTAAATTCAGATTTCTTTTTTCTTTTTGGTCATCTATGAAGCACCAATAATGTTTGATGCTCCTCAGAAGAGCCATCTTAGAGAGATGAGGGGCAAATCAGCTTAGCTACAAATACTCAAATATCCCTTTTCAATTCTACAAACCTCTCCCCCCCATCACAGATCTTTAATTAAAATCAATATAAAGCTGGAAACATATTTAGTGAATTAGATTCTACTGGGATGGAAGGGATGGAGGTGGGAGAGAGGGCATCTGCTAGGAGGGTCATTGATTAGGAGGGCGTAGCATTTTCCCCAAACAGGAATGATCACCCCACCGTCTGCTGACTAAGGCAGCACCTTGTCAGGGAGAGTGGTTGGCATGCAATTAGGCCATTTGACCCCTCTTAAGTTTCATTCAGCGGAATTCTACATGGTCAATGCGCTATTATTGCTACCCCTTGAAATCTTGCTCCTTTCCACAATTCATTTTTCTTTTTAGTTAAAGAAAAATCTGACTGAGGCAAAGCCTCTGTTTCAATAGGGAAGAAAATTCCTCCCACCTGCCCACCCCCTCCCCCTGTTTGCTAACTTTGAAGGCTGTTTCTCTACCATTGTATCCTAAAGTCACATAGACTAGATGGGCAGCACGTAAATCTAATAAATAATTATTGCTTTCTCTGTTCATTAGCCTGCAAGTGCCTTGGAAGTTATGCCCCTCAAATGGTAAAGAGAGATATTTTAAAATTCAAAACTTTTCAAGAGGGGATATACACCAATATTAAGCTTCGATGACTGCTCAGTTACAAGCCCTCTGCGTGGGATCTTCCACAAAGTTGCAAAATTTTGCTATGCTCTTGTCTTGAAGTCAGCAGGAAAATATGCCAGCATGAATTGCACTGGCCTACTTGCTGAGCCCTAACTTGGCTCAAGAATTAGGCTGTCATTCTTACAGTTTTAATATGGGACAAGGGAAGAAAAGTGATTGGTCAGTTCTCCTAGCTCCATTTCCAGTTCATCTGCCAGAAGGAGAAATCTCCACTAACCACTCTCCTTAACATGTTGGGAGACAGGGTTGGGGAAGTGAATTTGGATCCTTGGGGTAGAAGGTGTCATGGTTCCGAGTAATGCTCCCAATCAATTCAAGACTCTGAGGCTATGGCTTTTCTCAAAGATCCTGTTTATTGGGTACATCATATCGGCATGTTCAAATGTGAAACCAACTCTGAATATATTCCTGCGCTTTGGTATAATTAAAGAATAGACATTGCCCACCCACCCCTTGTGTCACAGGTCACGTTAACCAATCAAGCGGGCGATGAACTTCTCATCACTCCCTCCTGCTGTTGCTTGGGCACATTGAGCTGACCTTGGTTCTCATGAGCCTTTTCGCTGTTATGTCTGGCACTATAGAGGAAAACATCCTACGTTCTTCACACACCCCTCCCTTGCCCATATGCATGGCAACTTAGAAACAAAGCAAAGTAAAGTATGGCTTTGGCTAGAGTCGTTTTGAGAGTTGACAGTCTGCTCCCCTTACAATGAAAAAAGCATATGTAAAATAGGAATCACAAACAGAGGTTAAGCCCCCTTTCAGCCTCCTCCCCCGTCATCTCTCAATCTCCTGGGTTTTTGATGGTTCTTGTCATGGAATTTCTTAACTAGCCTCACATTAGTACCAGTAGTGGGTTCTAAAAATCTTTTCTACTGGTTCATGCTTGCGCACGTGCACGACACTTCTACACATGCGCAGAAGCATCCCGGGCGGGTGGGCAGAGTGTCCTGGGTGGGTGGGCGGAGCGTCCCACCGCCGACGCTACTGGTTCTTAGAACCAGTTTGAACCGGGAGCAACCCACCACTGATTGGTATTCTTTACCCAAGTGGCTTCCACTAAAGGCTACCCTTTCCCTTGCACTAAGTCCTCACATGCATGGCAACTTAGAAACGAAGCAAAGTAAAGTATGGGTTCAGCTAGAGCCGTTTCGAGAGTTGACAGAAGGTTTAGCTGCCTTTCAATTGCCCAAGTGGCAGGTTATAGGCATGGAGTGATAACTATTTCTAAATAGGGGTGTAGTTCCAATCTGTGGCTGAAATAGCCTAGCTGACAGGAGAGACATGAGATCTGATTCATCCCATACCTGTCCTCTGTACCTGCAACCTAGAAAGGCTTAGTCTTCTTTCCTATATTACAGAATTACAGAGTATTCTCTTACAATCAACACTGGGTATTTTTTGTTAGAAACAAAGATTAGATACATTTAGAAAAAGATACATTTAGAAATAAAGATACAAAGTAATATAAATATATAAATAATGTATCAAAATATATATTTACTTTTAAAAGATATGACTACTTTTATATAACAAAGTCTTAATAATAAGTTGCCATACAATTAAACATGTTAGTCCAATACATTAGTTTATTGTCAAGAAGAAATTAGCCCCAGGGAACTGGGTACATACTTCCTTAAAATGTTTGTCCTTTTAAGGTGATTTTGAGAAATCCCTGACATTTTTGGGCAATATTTTCAGTATATGCCCTTGGCCTTCCTAGGGTTTCGTGAAAGAGACTCACCTGAAGTTATCCAGAAGATTTTGTGCCTAATGCTGGACTAGAACTCAGTCTCCTGGTTTCTACTCTTAAGCACTACCAAAAAAAAAGCTCTTCGTTAAGCTTAATCATATGTGTGTTTGTTTTTAAAGTTTTTATTAAACATAAAAAATTCAATGTCTACATAAACAGTGTGTTGTCTGGGTACAATTAATTTTAAGAAATAGTAATCATAATAATAATATTCATAACATTAATAATGAACATATAATAAAATAGTATTTGCTTATCCATTTTAATGAACCTTCCTATGTAGTTAATCATTCTCTTATACATTTAAGTTTCTAACTTCTGTTTCTGCTAGTTAGCCATTGATCAAACAAATTCCATGTTAAAAAGCATTCAGTTTCTTGCTTCTCCTTAATTTTAAGTGTTAATCTATCCATTTCTGCACATTCTAATTTTTTTTAATTGCATTTTCCTCTGTAAGGATCTCTTCGTTTTTCTACTGTTGTGCAAACACAATTCTAGCTGCTGTTAACACGTGTAAAATTAAATATGTATTCCCTTTATTGTATTTTTCTGGTAAAATACCCCAAAAAAATATTTCTGGTTTTAGATCTATGTGTTGATTTACCATTTTTTCTAACCATGTATGTGTTTTTGTCCAGTATTTTTTTTTGCCTTTGGGCATGTCCACCACATATGATAATACGAACCCGGTGTCTGATTACATTTCAAGCTTAATCATATGTTTAACTTCTTCCACTGCTTCTGTTGATCTTAGTCACATAGCGCTAATTATATGAAATTTAGCTAAATCTAAAAGAAATATGAATTCTTGATGATGTCCACAGTTTCTGTAGTTCGTTGTGAAATTTTATTTTCACTTTAATTTTTCAGGGAACTGAGCTAAATGATGATCGGACGCCTTCCAATGCCACTGTGATGACTACCTTCAACATTCTTGTTATTGACATAAATGACAATGCTCCGGAATTCAACAGTTCAGAGTACAGCGTGGCTATTCCTGAATTGGCCCAAGTGGGTTTCGCCCTTCCTCTTTTCATCCAAGTGCAGGATAAAGATGAGGTAAAACATGAACAATTGGGATTAAATCATTCTTTTTTTGATTCCCTGAATTCTTTTTCTAACGTTTTTCCTTCATATTTTACATAATAGAATATCTGGATAATTAAGATAATTAAGTGGAATAACCTTCCATATTATTTTTTTCTAATTTAAATATATTTATTAAGAGTATCACATTACACATGCCATATCTAATTCAGAATTTACTATATATTGATTCATTACATGATTTATATCTTCAAAGGTCTTCCAAATTATGCAGTAAAATTCTCCAAACAATTTAGATCTTTTTTTTTAATAAAAAAAAACCCCAACTCATTATTTATAGTTGCCATGTATAAAACTCAGCTCTTTTATATCTGGCAATTTTAATTTCCTTCTACTGTAGGCACATTCCTGCATCCTTGATAGTTTGATGTCATAATTATAATCAATTATATAATCCATAATGGCATGTAAATAACTTTCATGATGTATCAATAATTTGTGGTTAAGCTAAACTTTCATGAAGTAACAATGATATGGCTGGAGTACCTTTTCAACATCTACATCTTCATAACCCATGGTTCATCTTTAAAATGATGATGATGATGATGATGATGATGATGATGATGATGATGATGATGATGATGATGATGATGATGATGCCATATATGTTACCTAGCAGGTACAGTGGCAGGGTTTTTTGCAATTAAATGCCTTCTTTCTCAGGTTGTTTTGATAAATGTAGAGCGTTTTGTTCTAGTGGCATAACATAGAAGCTTTTTCATCCGGAGTCTTCTATTGGTTGATATATACGTTTGTACAAAAAGCCCTTTTTCAATTCAGAAACGTCACCAGGAATTAAAACATTCTGACTATGTGGAAATCAGTGACAATTATAAACGTGTTGGATTTCACCTACCACTGGGGTCTTCCCATTCTTTTATATCTATTCTCCTTAAACAGCTACCTGGTCTCATGGCATAACAAGTTAGCTTTAATTGAGAAACCACTAGGAAGTTGATGATACCGAATGTGCTTTTCTCCTGTCCAGCTGTTAAACTTACATTGTGCTCACTTGGAAAACTGACAAAAAAGGAAGTTTATTTCCTGTGTGATTTTTTATCAAGATGGTCCCTTGAACAAAAAACTTGAGATTTGTCAAGGTTGAAGGAGATGTGCTGTAAAAGGCCATTAGCACAAAACTAGAAATTTCTCCTGTCTCTTCCTTTGCCAGAGCGACAGCTTTTTATTTCTCCTTCATATCAGAATATCTTGGTCCAGTGAGAATTCAGCTCTGTGGGTATCAGAAAATATTTCAGTTAAAGTGTGTGTTAAATGACAGGTTCTCCAAGTTATTTGGTTGAATTGCCTTTTGTTTTTCCATATATACACTGTCTCACACATATACGCACATAAAAACACAAACACTTATCTTTGCTGTAAGATTCTCAAGTGTAAGATAATTCCATTTGTTTTTTTAAACTCTGCTGATTTCCCAAAACCTTCCTTTCTTGCATGACTGGGGTTCGTGCCTTCTGTTGAGATGTGACTAACAACTGATCTGTAGCATCTTTTTGTTTTGGTCTGGAGTTGCTAATATGATTCAGCAAAGGCCCTTTGTCTTGGAACAATACTAAAGTTGTTTTTCCTCCGGTCTAATATTGTGCTGTTGAATTACTCATCCAAATTGACTCATATATCCATGCTTTATTGCCTGTGCACCATTCAACCATAGAACTATGCCATAATGTGCAACAGCCTCTAAGTTGGGCTTAAATACTTGCAGATGTGTTATACTATAATTTCCATAATTCCAAAGCAGTACATAGGCTAAGGATTTGTTGGATAGCTATCCATTATATTTGGAAGTTACCAGCCTGGGAGATCGTAATGTGCAATGTTACCTTTAAGGCTGAGATTGGCAGGTACAGTACATTTATTGAATAACCCGAAGGCCTTTTCAAAAAAGAAAAACAGAACAAACAGGTACAGAAACAACTGTACAAAAATATATATGGTACATGACATCAAAATTCAACGATATCAAAATTCAATAACTAAATTTCTAAAACTAGATAACCCAAATAAAATATCTCGTCTCTAACTCAGCTCATCTTTCTTACAATCAATGAAATTCTCTTCAATGTAGCTGGCTCGTATTGCTGTCATCCTATTAAGATAGCGAGTAATAGCCCTTACTAGGGGAGGAGAGTCTGCCTTCAATAGAAATGTTCATTTATGCCTTACATTCCAGTGGGAAAATTTATTTATAATTGGGGACAGATATTGTTTTCTTACTTCCTCATACATCCTACATTCAAATATTATATGCGCCGTATCCTCGACAATGTTTGCCCCACATATACATGTTCTTTCATCATACGGGATTTTCCGATACCGGCCGAATTTAACGTTAGTATCTAAAAGTTCAAATCTAAATTTGACAAATAATTCTCTCTCCACTGATGGCATTTCTAGGAGTAAATATTTTTCCAGGGTGAAAGTTGTTTTAACTGCTGTCAGAAGCTTAAGGGAATGATTAGTTGAAAAAGTAGCCATGTCCATTTGCCCATTTATATCTTTAATCCGTTGTTTAACTTGCTTCAATGTGTCGCACAACGGAAACCCTATGCCATATCGATTCAATATATCTGACAACCGAGTTAACCAAAAATACCTTTGAGGGTTTAAGATCTGCTGTTCCTCTAGGCAGATTTTAGGAAGTCTACTGGCTTCCATCTGAGTCATTTTTAGCCAGTAGGCTACCGCCCTAGTGATTGTATAGGTATACAGTGAAAAATGTCCCAATTCAGCTCTGACAGCTGCCGCGGAAGTGGAATTATTTACCCCCAGCATCCTCCTTAACAAATTATTTTGAGTTCTCTCCAATATGGGGGCCTCTGAAAGACCCTAGATTTCGGCACCATAGAGCATAATTGGAACAGGTTTATCCTGAAAGACTTTACGAATTGGTAAAATTGAGGTTGGTTTGATATGTTTATTTAATTTAGATACAAGGCTTGCCCCAGCTCTGACCTTTTGAGAGAGGTATTGATGGTGTAGAGTCCAACCACCTGCACTGGAAAAAACAATTCCAAGATAGGTATATTGAATAACTTGTTCAATCTTTGAATCATTAATATGCCAGTTATGCTTTTTATTCTTATTGCCATGATTGGCAGATAATAGCTCAATTTCTCTGGGAAAATCTGAGTAATTTACACGAGGTAGTAGTTCCCAAAACTTTAAACCTACAAATAAAAATAATCACTATTTGACTACCATATCCCAGTTCATGCAAAACATTTAATTAAGAAGTAGCCTATTTTGCAATTGGGAAAACAGCAGCAATTGACCAAGCCAATTAACCCCCAGAAATTTGGATTTAGTGATAAATGGACCTAAATGTCTTAGGCCTTAGCAATCTCATCTCAACTCCCAAACCGAGAAAACTCATTTTAGTCTACCAACAAAAAGAATGAGGATGAAAAAATGGATGAACCAATTTCTTCCATCACTGTCATACTGCATCCAATTTAGGTAACTATATTATAAAAAGGATGTAGAGACTATGGAAAGAGTGCAGAGAAGAGCAACTAAGGTGAATAAAGATCTAGAGACTAAAACGTATGAAGAACTGTTGCAGGAATTGAGTATGGCTAATCTAGAGAAAAGAAGGGCTAGTGGTAACATGATAGCAGTATTCCAGTATTTGACCAGCTGCCACAAAGAGGAAAGATCAATTTATTTTCTAAAGCATCAGAGGGCAGGACAAGAAACCATGGATTGAAACTAATCAAGGAGAGAAGCAATCTAGAATTAAGGAAAAAAGCTTCCTAACAGTGAGAATAATTATCCAGTGGAACAGCTTACCTTCAGAAGTTGTGGACGCTTCATCACTGGAGGTTTTAAAGAAGACAACCATTTGTCTGAAATGATATAGGGCCGTGGTGGCGAACCTATGGCACGCGTGCCAGAGGTGGCACGCGGAGCCATAGAAGCCGGCACGCGAGGGTTCCCACCGGCAAACTGGAAGTGCGAAAAAACGCACTTCCGGTTTGCCGGTGTGCTGTTTTTTGCACTCCGGAAGGTTCAGGGAAGCTCCCTGAAGCTCCGGAATGCAAAAAACTACAAAACGGACAAACCGGAAGTGCACTTTTCCACACTTCCGGTTTGTCCGTTTTGTAGTTTTTTGCATTCCGGAGCTTCAGGGAGCTTCCCTGAACCCTCAGAACTGCAAAAAACAGCATCCCGGCAAACCGGAAGTGCGTTTTTTCGCACTTCCGGTTTGCCGGTTTCGTCGTCCCAGGCTCCGGTAAGCCTTTGTGCGGGGGTGGGGGTGTGTGCGCATGCGCAGGGGGCAGCATGGGGTAGTGTTGTGCGCATGCGTGGGGGGGGAGGGAATGGGTGTGGGCACACGAGCGTGCGAGCGCGCTCCCCCACCCCCCTTTTTGGCACGCGAGCCGAAAAAGGTTCGCCACCACTGATATAGGGTCTCCTCTTTGAACAGGGGGTTGGACTAGAAAACTTCCAATGTCCCTTCCAGCTCTATTCTGAATGATATCACCAAATTCTTGATAGCCATGGAACACATTTCCAGAATGTTCTTCATATCTGCGCCAATTATAATTGTGAGGTCGGTCTCTTGAAAGAGAAGCTTTGTTTAACAAGGAGGACAAAGCACAGAGCCAAATCTGTCTTGGAAGAAAGTGACCACCATAGATCTTCATGCCCTTTAAAATTTCCATATATTGGAGCAGCAGGACAGTTTTAGCATTCAAGTATGACTCTTCTGTCCTGTTTAAGGAATGACGATTGAAAGCTGCACTAATGTTTAAAAGGTTTACAAATAGCAATAGTTTTCTGCCAATAGCCTTGCCAAAGAACTGAGGAGGCAATATTAAAAAAAGTGACAGTGGGCAGGGATCAGTGCAGCAGATAGGACAGGGGGCCTCAGGTTCTCCTCAGCTGGCTAGAGAATTCTGGGAATTGAAGTCCGCAAGTCTTAAAGTTGCCAAGTTTTAAGACCTCTGAGATGGGAGGTCAAGTGCTTTTGCAAGATGGCAATGTCTTGGAGCATTGTTGGTGTTCATGTTCCTTCGGGAGTTGGGCGGCATATGAGAATAACAAAATAAATAAATAAATAAATAAATAAATAAATAAATGTGACTTGGTGTTGGGTGAGCTGCCACTGCTTCAATTTATTTCTCTTCCTGTTGCCCTTCCTTTCTCTATGTTTTATCTATTTCTCTATCCTCTATCTGCTAGCCTAAATAATGGAGAAGGGTATGCTGACATCATGAAGTGCTCATTTGCTACAAGTCTTAGTGTGAAAATGAGACTAAATCTCATAGAAGCGATTTGGATCTTTTACTTGGAATTCAGGCAGTTAGAAATAAAGCCAAGATTAAAAGTCTAATAGAAAATATTTATTTCGGTACAAAAACAATAAAACCTGAATAATTACATCTTTGCTAAGAAAACGCGACCGTTCAGGTCTAGAGCCAAGTCAAAAGTGATTAATGGTGGATCAGGAATGTGGACATGCGTACAAGGTCATATCACGTGTTCTGCTTGTATTGGAATGTACCATAATATTAGAATAGGGATGCATCACCCTGCATAGACATACAACTGACAATATTCACACTGTGACATTTAGGGAATGCAAAATGTCCTGCTTCCAGATATGCAGAATGATTAGCCCCCCCAAATATTTTTGGCCTCAGTACCATGATTGTATGGTGCCAGAACATGAGTGAAGAAATTTGACTTGGTCATCAGTCTTGAATGTCATTCATATCAAGTAAACAGAGCCGAGTTGGTGTAGTGGTTAAATGCAGCACTGCAGGCTACTGCTAGTTCAGCAGTTCAGCTGTTCAAATCTCACCGACTCAAGGTTGACTCATCCTTCCATCCTTCCGAGGTGGGTAAAATGAGGACCCAGATTGTTGGGGGCAATATGCTGAACTCTGTAAACCGCTTAGAGAGGGCTGTAAAGCACTATGAAGCGGTATATAAGTCTAAGTGCTATTGCTATTGCTATTGCTAAAGAGTTCCTTAAGAATTTTGTTTTAGAAGTTACTTAAGAAGGAGAGTGATCATCATACCTCAAATCCATGTTTTTTCCCTACTTTTATCTTTTCTTCATGTGAACCACTTCTACTTGGCATGATGAGCTTAGCCTTGTTCTTACCTTCTTGCATTGCCAACTTTAGAATGGCTGGAAAGTCAGATCCAATTTTTCATTTGTACATTTGTGGCTCATGGGATGTTCCTGACTCTATCGCTACCCCTCATTACTTTAATTAAATTCAATGTATTGATCCAGTAAACAGACTTTTCAGTAAATAATGCATCAATTAAAATACAATGCAAGAAAAATGCATTTGTCTAAATTAATTTAAAAAAATCAAAGACATTGCTGGGGAAAAAAACTTTGTATAATAAAGTCATTTACATAAGAAAGGAGGGAGAAAAAATTCAGCTGAACTTCTAGGTTGCAAAATAATCCATGAATGTATTAATTCCCAATATCTTCATAAAAATAATTTAAAAAAATAAAACAAATCTTATGTGTCAGTCACAAGGAGATAATCTGTTGAAATATGGAATTTATATATAGTCTGATTTAACATTTCTATTAAAAAAAACCAGTTCCCACAAGCACTATGCACATTCCTAATTTAAAGAATTATTGAAACCACATGGAGATAATTAAAGATATGTAAATCCTCTTATGCTCTGGAATAATATGTTGTTTTCATCAGTATTCATCAGTATTTGGGGGGAAGGAAGTTGTCTCCTTCTCTTGTGAATTTATTTTGCTCCTGGAGACTTAATTTAATTTAACTGAATGTCTTAATTAGGAGGGAAACTGGATAATAGATTATGAGATTTTTGTTTTAAAATGTACATTTAGCCACAAGGAAAACGTTGAATACTTCATGAAAAAAGGAGCAATTTAATACGGATGCTCCAGCTGTCAACCACAAGAATAGCTTCTCCTTTAAGAAAATTCCATCTTTAGTGTTTTATGTTGGGAAAGCAATCAATGTTTTATGTTTCAGATATTTAAGAGCTGA
Source organism: Diadophis punctatus similis (assembly GCA_023053685.1). Lineage (NCBI taxonomy): Eukaryota > Metazoa > Chordata > Lepidosauria > Squamata > Dipsadidae > Diadophis > Diadophis punctatus. Next base: position 2,922,830 of record JALIGW010000005.1, on the reverse strand, counting down.
AGTGGTGCAGTGGTTAAATGCTACGACTGCAGGCTGACTGGTAGTTCAGCAGTTCAGCTGTTCAAATCTCACTAGGCTCAAGGTTGACTCAGCCTTCCATCCTTCTGAGGTCGGTAAAATGAGGACCCAGATTGTTGGGGGCAATATGCTGAACTCTGTAAACCGCTTAGAGAGGGCTGTAAAGCACTATGAAGCGGTATATAAGTAAAGTGCTATTGCTATTGCTAAAGTCGTCGTGACCATATCAGTTGCAAAACTATTACTTTATTCCATTTACAGATGATGCCCAAGACTAGCATCTAAACCTCTAGCCACCTTTCAGTTATTGCATTTCGGTGATCATGCCCATTTGGAGACAACCTTTAAAGATAGTTGTAATGCAATTTATTCATTTGTTAGATTTATTCCGAGAGATCAAGGCAACTGGCAGAGGATTCTCCTTCATTTTTCTCCCACATTAACCCTATGAAGTACTTTGGGCTAAGAGAGAATGGCTGGCCCAAAGCCCCCCCTGTTTCGAGAGCTAAGGGTAGATTTGAACCTAGGTCTCTCTAACTGTAATCCAACAATTCAATTATTATTCTGTAAGGGCTCATGGTTGTAAATCTTTGGATTTGATAGTAATCCTAAAAACTTAGTTATTTCTCACAATTTTGATTCTTCAAAGGACCTCTACTTTTATTTTCCCAGGGATCTTCTTCTGTGAGTTAGAAGAGACATTTACTTTGTTATGGCAATTTTTCTTTTTAGTGAATCTTTCATGGAGTGCTGTATAAAGCTCCATATAGTTTTGGTTGTCACGTGATGAACCAGGTTTTTGTGAGCATTATTAGTTCACCGAGTAGATGAAGCATTTCCTCTTTGTAAGCAACACCAACAGGAAATCATCTACTCATGAGAGTAACCTACATGTAGGTAACCCATTACACTTTATCAAGGAATTGTACATGTAGCAATTCGAAGAACTCGTAGTCTGAAAAAATGGCTTTTAACTGGGATAATTTCCTCAGATGAACCCTGTGAAAACAAAACAATATTCTTCCTAAATCTAACCAAAAGCCCATTTACTTTATTTTGCATTCAGTGACCATCTAGATTGTTCAGTTTTATTTTAGCATTCATCAGCCTGCTCTTCAGCCTGCAAGGATTTCTACAGAAGCTTACATAAAACATAAAAAGTCAATAAGAAATATGCAGCCCAATTTAAAGGGGGCAAGAATTAAATAAGTAATGTATTTATTACTATCATTGATCAAAAAGCAAGCAAAGAAATGGTAGGCATAGGAAAGAAACAATAACACAAAAATAGACACATTAAAGTTTAATTCAGATACACAGTGATTCTAGACAGTCCTCTAGAGGTACAACTCTAATCTTCCAAAAGATTATTTTGTGTCTAATAACAACATCCAGTATCCATGCTGAGGCTGTATCCATGGTATCAATTCCCTTTTAATCCACAGTGTTTTGAACCCAGCGATCTATGAAATCTAAAAGCCAAGATAGGAAAAATGGAAAATTTTAGAAAAAGGGGTTTCTTAGACATCCATTGCCGGAAGGAAGGTAGGAAGGAAGGAAGGAAGGAAGGAAGGAAGGAAGGAAGGAAGGAAGGAAGGAAGGAAGGAAGGAAGGAAGGAGAGGAGGAGGAAGAGGAGGAGGAGGAGGAGGAGGAGGAGGAGGAGGAGGAAGGAGGAGGAGGAGGAGGAGGAGGAGGAGGAGGAGGAGGAGGAGGAGGAGGAGGAGGAGGAGGAGGAGGAGAAGAAACATCAACATCAACATCCCTTCTAACCACCATAGCAGATGGAGGTCTTCAAAACTTGAAAGTCTGCAATTGTTTTGTAAAATTAAATTTACCTCCAGATTGACACAGCTATTGTCGGTTCTCCCATGTGAGTGATCCATGACATTCCAAACAAGCTGTATTTCTATTGTCTCTGTATAGGACAGATTAGTGGGTTAGTTTGTGTTATATACACAAGTACATTCACAAATTTATTCTGAGGTTTTAAATTTTTGTAATATACTGTGAAATCTTGAAAAACAGAAGTTAACTACAGATCACTAAGAGAGACTACACATTGAGAAATTTGTGTAGTCAATTTTTGGCTGCATTTTAATAGTTAATAATGAGAATATTATAGCCATGTCCTTACTTTATCTAAACAATAAAATTAAGTTCTGAATTAACATGGGGCATTTTTACATGTCTTAGCACTTGGCTGATCTTCTCTGGCTTTGAGGTTAAAAAGAAATGGCCCAGGCTATATTTGGACAGGAAGCTACTTGCACTATAAGCTAAACTAAGGAGTAAAAAAAATGTGGAAATAGGAAATGGCAACTTTCTTCCAACTATGAGCAAGAAAACCTGAATATACTTTTCCATAAAGTAACCAGGAGTCAAGCTGACTCAAAGGAAAACTCTGGAGGAAAGGAAATAGTTCTTCAAATATTATATGGAGGAATGCAAAACGACATTTCATTTACTGTTGTTGTTGTTAGTTGCGAAGTCGTGTCCGACCCATCACGACCCCATGGACAACATTCCTCCAGGTGTTCCTGTCCTCTACCATCCTCTGGAGTCCATTTAAGCTCACGCCTACTGCTTCAGGGGACTCCATTCAGCCACCTCATTCTCTTTCGTCCCCTTCTTCTTTTGCCCTCAATCGTTCCCAGCATTAGGCTCTTCTCCAGTGAGTCCTTCCTTCTCATTAGGTGGCCAAAGTATTTGAGTTTCATCTTCAGGATCTGGCCTTCTAAAGAGCAGTCAGGGTTGATCTCCTCTAGGACTGACCGGTTTGATTGCCTTGCAGTCCAAGGGACTCGCAGGAGTCTTCTCCAGCACCATAGTTCAAAGGCCTCAATTCTTTGGTGCTCAGCCTTTCTTATGGTCCAACTTTCACAGTCATACATTGCAACTGGGAAAACGATAGCCTTGACTATGTTGGCAGGGTGATGTCTCTGCTTGTGGTGTCTCATTTAGTGTAAGTGATTGATAGTTAATGTATAGTAAGCTATAACCCCGAATGTCCTCTGAATTTCTTCTGTATTGAAGCCTTTAGGCTTGTAGATCAAATTACAAGAGATAATGCCCTCTCATGTAGTCCTTTGAAAGAAGAAAACATTTAATTTATACTTAACTTAAATGGTTTTTTTTACAAATGTTTGTACCGGTAGAAGTTGAAGTGGAGTAGAGTCTTTTATTTGTGATTGCAATTTGTCAGTGTAATCATAATGATTGGATGGTGCTCCTCTCCTTGGAAATGCAGCTTAACCAGCTCCTAAACATTAAAAAAAAATCACATGACATGTAAAACTGAGACAATAGCCTTGGAAATGGAAGCATGCTGTCAGTGTACCAAACTGTTTCCTAGCAGGGTCATAAATAGGTATTAGCACTTCCAGTAACACTGAAAACGGGAATGACACAGGTTCATGAAATGAGCATATGTATAGAAAGCCAAGATTACTCACAAAATTAGATTAGATTAGATCAGGGGTCCCCAAACTTGGCAACTGTAAGACTTGTGGACTTCAACTCCCAGAATTCTCCAGCCAGCATAGTTGGCTGGAGAATTCTGGGAGTTGAAGTCCATAAATCTTAAAGTTGCCAAGTTTGAAGACCTCTGGTTTAGATTAACAGAGTTGGAAGGGACCTTGTAGGTCATCTAGTCCAAACCCCCACCAAAGCAGGAGACCCTACACCAGGGGTGTCAAACTCGATTTCATGGAGGGCCACATCAGGGTTGTGTTTGACCTCAGGGGCCGGGGTGGGCGTAGCCAGGATGGGTGTGGCCAGCTTGACATCACTCATGTCGGAGGCGTCTGTGGTGGCCCGAGCGCTCTGCCAGCGAAAATGGGCTCCGGAGATCCATTTTCAGCTGTGACGGCCTCCTGCAACCCTCTGCCAATGAAAACAGAGCTCCGTTTTTGCTGGCAGGAGGCTGTCACAGCCAAAAACGGAGACTGGGAGGGCCGCATGCGGCCCTGCGAAGCTCCATTTTCGCTGGCAGAAGGCACTGCAGGCCAGTCCTTTACTGTTTCCAGGGCAGTTCCGCGGGCCAGATCTAAGCATCCTGCAGGCCGAATCCGGCCCCCAGGCCTTGAGTTTGACACCCCTGCCCTACACCATTTCTGACAAATGGCAGTCCTCTGAGAAGTTATCCTTGTGAAAAGAGAATAATGTTCATAGTATTTCTGGAGTAAATTACAGGTAGTCCTTAATTTATGGCCGTTCGTTTAACAACAATCTGGAATTACGGCAGCCACAGAATGGATCCATAAAGTATTTCCAGTCATTGCAAAGTGTTATACCATTACTCCTGTGGTCACATGAATCACGATCTGGGTGCTTGGTAGCCAACTGGTTGCCAAGCACCTTGTGATCATGCCATTGCCATTTGCAGTACTCTCTGCTGGCTTCCCCAGAAAGTTAATGGGGAAGCCAGCAGGAAAGGTTCTAAGCTGCTACCACCTCCTGCAAAGATGAGATTCCCCCACCCCCATGCTTGCAGGAACCCCTTTTAGAGTGAAAGGTCTGCTTGCGAGAGGAGGTGAACTCCTTTGAAGTGCTGCAGAAATGGGGGCCAGATCTGAACTCTATTCTTGTAGCTCTTTGGGGGAGTTCCTATCTTTGAGACCGCCTTCTGCCATACAGCTCCCAGCGACCGGTGAGATCCCACAGAGTTGGTCTCCTCCAGGTCCCGTCAGCTAAACAGTGCCGGATGGCGGGCCCGCCGGGGATGGCCTTCTCTGTGGCCGCCCCGGCTCTCTGGAACCAGCTACCTCCGGAGATCCGGACTGCCCCCACCCTATTGGCCTTCCAGAAAGCAGTTAAGACCTGGCTTTTCCGGCAGGCCTGGGGCCGTTGATCTCGCGACTGTAATCGGCGAGATCCAGCCATGAAAGCATATGCATGGGTTTTTAAATTGTTTAAATTGTTTTAATGTTTAATTATGTTTTTAATATTTGTTATGTTGTTAAGCCGCCCAGAGTCCTTTGGGAGTTGGGCGGCATACAAATTTAATAAAACTAAACTAAAACTAAACTTTCCATGGATTGATCACCTTAGCAAGGGCGATCCTTTCAGTTTGTTGTGTATATATGTAGAAATGTGTTTACATTTCGAATTGAATAAATACCACCCCCACACAATGCCAGCAGACACCTTGTCTTTTCTCTGCATGGGGTTGATGCAAGGTGAATTGTATTTCAGCTGATGCAGAACACTCATGCACCCACTGTTTTTGTTGTTGTTAATATTATTATTGCTACTAAAATGTGCCCGGATATTAAGATAGAACCGATGTCTCCAGTCAGGAATAATGCTTTGAGGAAGGAGTTTTGTAAGCAGAGATCCTACAGGATAAGTAAGAGAAAGCTACATTTCAAATGCCTAGCAGTAAACACAGGGTTGAATGGGTTGGTTATATATTAAGAGTTCTTCATTGTCAGCTAAAAATAATCAATTGTCTTAATTGGGGCTAATCAGCCTGCATTAAAACTTGATTGAAGATTTCTGTGGTTGAAAACCAGCCATTGAGTTCCTGAATGGGTAGCAACTGATTAAAAAACCAGCAAAAATCGGAACAAAAACCAATTGTTAAAATTAATAATATGTTACAATTAATAATATGAAGGGGGCAGCTTCTATAAACCATAGCTATTGATAAAAAAATGTGCAACCAAGACTGCTTGGACAAGTCCCTGCAGTTTTTTGCAAGGTTTTTCAGAAGTGGTTTGCCATTGCCTCCTTTCTAGAGCTGAGAGAGAGCGACTGGCCCAAGTTGCTCTTTGTGTTTAAGGCTGCAGACTCCTGGACTAGTCCCTTTTCAGCCATGAAAGCTCCCTGGGGGATTTTGGGCCAATCATTTTCTATCAGCCCAATCTATCTTATGGGGTTGTTGTTGCTGTTGCTGCTGTTTTTGTTGGATAATATGAAGGGAGATCAGAGGTGGGTTCCTCCCGGTTCGGACCGGCTCTATAGAACCAGTAGTAACTTGGCAGCCTGGGTCGATAGAAATGGCAGCGACCCAGACCTGCCACACCCCCGAGCCAATTCTCCCGGCGGCACTATAAGCACCACCATCTTGTTTTTAGAACTTCTTTTTTAAAGAACTACGTGTGCGTGCACCTGCAGCGCATCCCTGAGCGAACCGGCAGCAAAGAAAACTGGAACCCACCCCTGAGGGAGATCCCCATGAAGCTGTCATGCGCTCTTGGAAGAAAGGTGAGACATAAATCTAACCAACCAATACATAAATCAGGGGTGTCAAACTCAAGGCCCGGGGGCCGAATCCGGCCCACAGGGTGCTTAGATCTGGCCCGCGGGGCCACCCTGGAAGCAGCGAAGGACCGGCCCGCAGTGCCCCTGCCAGTGAAAACTGAGCTCAAGAGGACGTGGGCAGCTCTCCCGAGCTCTGTTTCCGCTGGCAGAGGGTTGCAAGAGGCAATTGCAGGCGAAAACGGAGCTTAGGAGCCCATTTTCATTGGCAGAAAGCTCAGGCCACCACAGGCGCCCCCGACACAAGTGACGTTGAGCTGTCCATGCCCACCCCGGCCCCCCAAAGTCAAACACAACCCTGATGTGGCCCTCAATGAAATTGACACCCCTGACATAAATGAACAAAACGTATCAAAAAATAAAATCCCCATCGTAGTAAGATAACAATATTTGAATAATTAAATGCTAGGAGGTTGTTTTTCCTCCCTTCCATAACCTTTTTCTTAAAAAATATTATTAGTCAGTTTAAAATATTTTAAAGGTATTAATGTATGGAAACCTCTAATTAAACCTCATGTGATCACCTTTTGTGACCTTCTGACCAGTAAAGTCAATGGGGAAGCCAGATTCACTTAACAACCATGTTACTAACTTAACAACTGCAGTGATTCACTTAACAACTGTGGCAAGCTCATAAAATGAGGCAAAACTCACTTAATGTCTCAGCAACAGAAATTTTGGGCTCAATTGTGGTCATAAACCAAGGACTACCTGTAGTTGTATGTCGAGGCGGAAACAATGTATGATCAGTGACAATGTTGTGGGGGAGACAAGTGTGCCTTTACGAGTACAACTACATTTACACTACCCAAAGGAACAGTGGCATCTTCCATAAAATCTTGAATTACTGTTTCTGTCACCTTTGATCACTAGCTATGCTGGCTGGGTCTCATAGGGTTTGGAACACACAACAACTGATGGTCATAAGTTGCCAGTCCTTGGGCTAGGGAGAATAGAAATGGAGCAATTTTACTGCAACCTGATGAAAGCACCATGAGGTAGATTAGGCTGAAAAATGGCGTCTGGCTCCAGGGCACCCAATAAGCTTCATCATGGCTCAGCATGGATTTGAGCTGAATGCCGTACCCCACGGTGGTTTGATTCCATTTCATATTCATACAATACTTCCACGGGGATAATGCATGTGATCCAGGTACCTCCTTTAGGAAAGGAAATTTGATGATGCTTAAAAGAGCTTGAAAGGTTTTCTCCCAAACTCACAACTTGAATGAAGTCAGCCCTAGCATTACAACCACTAATTTAGGTGACATCAAGAGTAGTCAGAAATCCAACCTTGAAACCCAGTGTACAGCTCTGCCTGCAGAATATAACATTATCAATAAGCTTAATCAGCAGCCAATGAAATATATTATCTGATGTGTAAAATGTGTGTGCTTATATGCATGTAAACACACAGTATGTAAACACACAGCACGCGACTCTTCAAAAGGGCATTACGTGATGTTTTTCTTTAATCCATAGATACAGTAATGTAAAAGCATGACATGGGTCACGATAATAAAGAATAAAAGACGGCTCTCTAGTATTCTTTCCCCAAAGTGGGAGCTGTCGATCGGAATGAATTAGATTTCACAGAGGGATTTGCAGTACATGGAATTAAACAGCAAATTATCCTTAAAGAGGGAGAATCAATCATTTGGAGCAGAGATAAGCTGAAGGCGAGTCAGCCTTGGATTGATCTCATCTGTGCAGGCGTGGACGGAATTCAGCAGAGAGCCTGGGGCCAGCAGAAGAGAAACGGGGAATACTTGAGCTCAAGACAAAATGTTGGGGGGGAAAGCAAAAATGTGAACCAAATGAAAGTGAATTGCTGGGGCTCTAGACGCCCTTAAATTGCACGTGTGCATTTTTGAAAGGGAGGTATGCTTATTCAGCTTAGCTTTGAAACTGTGGCAGCTGTGATTTTCACTCAGCCAATGCTGAATCTTCTACCGACATTCAGAAATTTGACTAATGTTACACTGCCAATCACATTCTTCCCCAGGTAGTCATTTAAGAGGATTGCCACACTGCTATTTGTCTCAACTCCCATCTCTCAAAAGCAGTTTGAAGGCAATCCGAGACTTTCCTCTCACAGAACTGAAAATGAGGAGCAAGGAATCGTGCTTACCTGCTAAGTTGCTGCAGGCCCTGGAGATATAAATAGTTCCTTTACCCACCACTCAAGAAAGGGAAATAAAATGAGTTTCTTGCATATGCTCAAAGGAAAATACAGCTAGAGATCATTACTTCACATCGCATACTTTGGTCTGATAGTTCTTTTAAAAATCTGAGCAGTTGTTGTGAGGAGGAGCTGCAAAGCCATCAAGCCATCTTTTTTCGTGATTTCTTGCTTGGGTATCTTGAACAAGAAGTCAGAAGACTGGGGTGAGGGAAGAGTTCCAGAAAGGGGGAAATACTGTAAATCATTTCCAAGATCTGTTACGTTGCTGCATTCCAAAGAAAATAGTAATTTTACTGTGGGTGCTCAGCCTTCCTTCTGGTCAACTTTCACAGCCATACATTGCAACTGGGAAAACCATAGCCTTGACTATACGCACTTTTGTTGGCAGGTTGATGTCTCTGCTTTTTAGTATGCACTCTAGATTTGCCATAGCTTTCCTCCCCAGGAGCAAGTGTCTTTTAATTTCTTGGCTGTAGTCCCCATCTGCGGTGATCCTGGAGCCCAGGAAAATAAAATCTGTCACTACCTCCATTTCTTCCCCATCTATTTGACAGGAATTGAAAGGGCCGGATGCCATGATCTTAGTTTTCTTAATGTTGAGTTTCAAGCCAACTTTTGCACTCTCCTCCTTCACCCACATCAAGAGGCTCTTTAGTTCCTCTTCACTTTCTGCCATTAGAGTGGTATCATCTGCATATCTGAGGTTGTTGATATTTCTCCCCGCAATCTTAATTCCAACTTGTGATTCATCTAGCCTCGCCTTTCTCATGATGTGCTCTGCATATCAGTTAAATAGGCAGGGCGACAGTATACAACCTTGTTGAACCTCTTTCTCAATTTTGAACCAATCAGTGGTTCCTTGTCCAGTTCTCACTGTTGCTTCTTGACCCGCATATAGGTTTCTCAAGAATAACAAATAAGATGGTCTGGTACTCCCATCTCTTTAAGAACTGTTTGTACTATTTTACCCCAATTGCCATTTCCTTCTTTCTTTCTTTCTTTCTTTCTTTCTTTCTTTCTTTCTTTCTTTCTTTCTTTCTTTCTTTCTTTCTTTCTTTCTCTCTCTCTCTCTCTCTCTCTCTCTCTCTCTCTCTCTCTCTTTCTTTCTTTCTTTCTTTCTTTCTTTCTTTCTTTCTTTCTTTCTTTCTTCCTTCCTTCCTTCCTTCCTTCCTTCCTTCCTCCTTCCCTCCCTCCCTCCCTCCCTCCCTCCCTCCCTCCCTTCCTTCCTTCCTTCCTTCCCACTTGAATCACTTTCCAAAATATTATATAATGGTTTGATAAATAAGAGATAATCCAAACCAGCAAAGTCTTGATGTAAAGGACTAATATCTAAAATCATAATTTTCACAAAAGGCTATATGGCCTTGAAATGCCCAGAAAACAGTTCTGTAAAGAGAAAAGCTGTGGCTAAACTTTTAATTTTATATTTGGTGGAATCAGAATAAGACTGACACAATCTTCAGCATTAACCAAACAGGATTCTCATGGGTCATCCTGAGAAATTTCACACATAGGTGATGTATGTTGCATAGCCAGAGGAAGAGATATCTGAAATCTATCTATAATTCATGGTAGGAACCCTTATATTAAGAAGACATTCATTTTACCGCAAGTCACTTGTATGCGTTTGTGACAGACACTGAGTACTTGCTCTTTGAGAAACTTCTCCTTTCTTCATTATGAACCAAAGAGAGACCTTCTTTAAGTTAATCACTGCTTCTTTGTTATTGAACAAATGGTGAGAAAATCACTAGTCAATCACCTGAGTCTAAAATACTGCTTTTATAATGAAGTGCACTAAAATCATCTGCTAATCTGTTCTTTGTTAGTTTGTGGTCTATTTTTTTTAAAAGAACAAGGATGACTAAAGAAAGAAAAAAAGGGTTAGTTGATGGTGGTGTTTCCCCCCAAGTATGTGGTCAGTCTTCATTCTTGATTTGGCTTCACTTAACAAAGAAAAGAATGAAATCTTAAAGTAAAAGAACATGTGGATTGTCTGATTTTTTTTAAAAAAATGAATCAAAGTTATAGGAGGACTGTTATTAACAAAGATTCTTGCATCTAATGTTTCTTACTAGTCCATCCGTGAGGATGTACTTACACTACTGTAATTATGCATTGGAGTCAGGGTAAATTTATTTATTTATTTATTTATTTATTTATTTATTTATTTATTTATTTATTTATTTATTTACTTATTTACTTATTTACTTATTTATTTAGTCAAACATGTACAGGACAGTGGTTGTTTGTATAAACATAACATAAGTAAAAAAGTACCGATAAAAGAGGACAATAGGACAGTAGGACAGGGACAGTAGGCACGGTGGTGCGCTTATGCACGCCCCTTACAGACCTTAATTACAATATTGTGTATAATATTAATTACAATATTGTGAGTAGATCGAGAGTGCACTCATTTTGACCATTCTTCTTCCCTGGCTGTATAAACATGAAACCCAATTGAGTCTTTCCAAAGACAAAACTTCCTACAAGCAGAGTTCTGATTATGGAATTCTGTAGAGTGGCTTCCCTTTATTATCCTATCCTATCCTATCCTATCCACAAGTACAATCAGGTGATAGGGACTGTAAGAAAAAAACCACAACTACCTGCTGGCATGTATCCATTAAGGAAAAGTGTAGGGAACTCCGCCCCTGTTTGTCCACAAAAGATGATTGTACATATATCAGCAATATATAGAACTCAATATTTGTAATATTTTAAGAAGGGAACTTTGTTCTTTTCTAAGTAGCATGCCACCTATGTTGCCTATGCTTTCTTGTTGACTTTTTTGAAAAAACGAGCAACACCAAACAACACTGCATCCGGTTTAGCTCTGGATCTGTAGCATTCTGCAGTGAATCTTGGTTTCACACAAACACAAATCTAGGTAAATGAACGACTGACAAAACCAAATCAATATAAACATATTAATCTTTTCTATCTTGCTGAAAAGCATAATATTAAAAGCTTAGATTGACCCAATTGATTATGGGCAGTGGAGGTCAGTAACTAACCATGCTGCATTGATTGTGATTTGGTAAGAAGAATAAATGGTAATGACCATGGATAAAAGAGAAGGGAAGGAGGGAGGGAGAGTGAGAGAGAAAGAGAGAGGGAGAATAAGAGGAAGAGAAAAGAGAAGGAGATATTGACTTCCAATCTTCTTTTCAACAGATATTAAAAACCCATTATCTCCCTTCTCTTAAATATTCTAAAAATCCATTCAGCCCCTTATTTAATTCTCAATCATTAAATGCATAAATCATCATTTCACTTTTTTCTTCTTTTAGCAAAAAGTCCATAAAAGATTTCCAGTCCAGTAGGTTTTTGGATGCAATCCAAGGTGCTGTTTTTGTCACCTTTAAAGCATTGTGTGACATTAAATCAGATCACTTGTGGGACGCATGTGTCCAGTGGTTTCTGCCCACTTCACTAGATCTGCAAACACACTAGCAACCTCCGTGAAACTGTGACACTTGTTGGGCTCCAAGGACAGTGTTCTTTTTGTCATGGTGCCTGCCCTTTGGAATATCCTCACTCCTGATACCTGGATGGTCCCAACTCTATTGGCCTTACAGAAGACCATGAATAATTTATACACTCAAGATGAGTTCAAATTCCCAGGACTAGATGAATTATGAGTTCAAATCCCCAGGACTAGATAAATCCCAGTGTTCTGAAGGAGCTGGCAGACATGATCTCGGAACCATTGAACCATATCTTTCAAAGATCCTGGAGCACTAGGGAACTTCTAGAGGATTGAAAAAGAGCTGATATGGTTCCCATCTTCAAAAAGGGGTACAAATGGATCCAGGAAACTACAGACCAATCATCCTGACATCAATACCTGGGAAAATCCTGGGAAAGAAAATCAAGTAATGGATCTGTGAACACCTACAAACAAGCAAAGCTATTACTAGAAGCCAACATGGGTTTGTCAAAAGCAGATCATGTCATACAAATCTTTTTGCATGCGTAGAGAAAGTGACTAAATTAGTGGACCAGGGAAATGTTGTGGACATTATACTTATACTTCAGTAAGGCATTTGACAAAGTAGACCACAACCTACTTCTTGATAAGATAGAAACATGTGTGATAGGCAGCATCACTACCAAATGGATTCGTAACTGGCTGACAAACTGCACTCAACTTATAGTCCTCACTGGAACTACTTCTACGTGGAGGGAAGAATGCAGTGCAGTACCCCAAAGTTCTGTCTTGGGTCCAGTACCTTCAACATCTTCATAAATGATTTAGATGAGTGGATAGAAGAAGAAATCATTAAATTTGCAGATGACATCAAGCTGTGGGGGATAGCCAACACTTTAACCAGTAAAATGGCTTGCCTCCAGAAGTTGTAGATGCTCCATCGCTGGAGTTTTCAAGAATAGATGGACAGCCATTTGTCTGGCATGGTATAGGGTCCCCTGCCTTGGCAAGAGGTTAGACTAGAAGAATTTCAAGGTCTCTTTCAATTTTGCTATTCTGTATTCTATTCTGAATGGCTTTTCTCCCAGATACTGGGTTCAGGATGTTAATGGTGTGAGCTTTGAATGGCTGCATATTATTTGCTGCTACGGGGATTGTATTAGGCCTTGACTTCATTTGTTTTGTTGCTTTTAATGAAACATTTTGTTTTTGTCTGGTGTTGCTTAGTCACTGCCCACCTTCTATATAGAAGAGGTGGGGAGATCAGTGGAGCATCTGGACTTTACAATTAATTATTCCGTATGAACATTGGTGGCAGTTTTCCTACAGGTGGTGACATTTGAATATCAGCCAGGGAAAACTGACCTTACAGTGTGATTTACAGGAGCCTTATGGACAGCAGAAGAGCATAGCCTCTTCTTGCATCTAGGAAATTCTTCTCCCAGTAATGATCAGGGGTGGGTTCTGGCTTACTTCGCTGCCGGTTCGCTCTTGATGCGCCGCGTGGGCGCATGCACGTGCGCATGTGCAGTGCTAAAAAACCAGCTTATGTGCAGAAGCAAAAAACAGCTTCTGCAAATGCTCAGAAGCAAAAAACAAGATGGCGCCGCCTTTGGCGCCACTGAGAGAGCCAGTTCGGGGGCTTTGTAGGCCTGGGTCGCTGCCGGTTCTAGCGACCCAGGCCACCAAGTTACTACCGGTTCCATAGAACCGGTCCGAACTGAGAGCAACCCACCTCTGGCAATGATTCAAGTAAATCTTTGGAAAAGAGTCTGTCACATATGAAAGAACAGGTCCACATATGAAGGTCCAATTGAACTGATTAAACCTAAACAGCCTATGCACATGAATCTTCCCAACTAATGGTTAGCACTTCTTGGACTTAGATAAGGATCACGGAATTCAAGGGTTGCACTTAGTCCACTTATGGCCACTTAGGTTTTCTAGGCTGATCCCTTTTTTGACTCCACCCCCAGGTTCTGCCACTCCTTCTCCTGCAGAGTCATAGAAGAGAAAAAAAGGAAAGTAGCAGAAGAAACTAGAACGAAAGGATTTGACAGAAGTTGATGAAAATAAAGTATTCTGGAAATGTATAGAAAGGCATCAGTATGGAACCTCCCACAGAGGGAATGAAATTAACAATAAAAATGATGAAATGATTTCAGTGAGAGAATGGAAGGACTGAAACAAATGCTATAAATGTTTGTGTCTAAGAAAAAAAATGATTTAAAGGAAGTCATAAATGCTATGAGAATGCTGAAAAATTATAAGGATGCATGTATAGATGGTATAACTGGAAAATCTTAAAGCAGAGGTCTTCAAACTTGGCAACTTTAAGACATGTGGACTTCAACTCCCAGAATTCTCCAGCCAGCATAGCTGGCTGGAGAATTCTGGGAGTTGAAGTCCACAAGTCTTAAAGTTGCCAAGTTTGGGGACCCCTGTCTTAAAGTATGGATATGTTGTGAGAGTTGATTCTGTGCCCAGCAGTTGGAAGAATGCTGTTACTTTCCCCTCTTCCAAAGGGAAAGAATCAAGAGTGGTTGTAAAAATTAAAAGAGCATGAATTAGTTAAGCATTCCTTTCTGATTGAAATGTACAAGAAGTGACAGTGAACAAAATTTAGGAAGGGCAGTGAAGCATTCTGCTATTCGGGGAGTACACAGGCCAGATGAATGTAGGAATATGAGAGAGAATATTTTTTTAGAGGAAGGATTTGATAAAGTAAATAGGAATTATGGAAAATTCTGTTTGGATGTTGTTAGTTGTTAAATGCAGAAACAGCATTATAGAAATAAACTGATTGGTGAGAGTAAATAGAAGGTATGGTTTAACACGGAAGGTATAGTGAATGGTTCAACACTGAAGAACGATATATAATGTCTGCTTGTTTGTTAAATGAATGTATGGGCAGATGTACAAAAAATGCTCACGGTGACATTAAAGGAATGTCGGTTATAATGTAAATGTGTGCATTTTCAGAGGCAAATGACACTGTACTGTTTGGCAAATGCTTTTGTATGAGCTCATATGATTTGCATAGTAGTAGCAGTCCTTGCTTAATGACTATTTAGCGGCCGTTCCAAGTTATGATGCTGTTGAGAAAAGTAAGTTATGATTGGTCCTCACAGTTAGACCTGTTGCAGTGTCTACGCAGACATGTGATCGTGATTTGGGTGTTTGGCAGCTGTCATGCATTTATGATGGTTGCAGCATCCCACTGTCATGTGATCACCATTTGCCACCTTCCCAGCCGGCTTTGACCAAGCGAAGTCAAAGGGGAAGCCAGGTAGGTTGCAAGTCACTGTCCCATGAGCCGCGGTGGCTCATGGTTAGAGTGCTGTACTGCAGGTTACTTCTGCTGATCACCGGCTGCCAGCAGTTTGACAGATTGAATCTCACCAGGCTCAAGGTTGACTGAGCCTTCCATCCTGCCGAGGTCGGTAAAATGAGGACCCAGATTGCTGGGGGCAATATGCTAAGTCTGTAAACCACTTAGAGAGGGCTGTAAAGCACTGTGAAGTGGTATATAAGTGCTATAGTGCTATGTCTTGGTGACTCACTTACCTACTATGGCAAAAAGGTGATAAAATTGAGTGTGGTCACATGATGCCTCGCTTAATTACTGTTCCGCTTAATAGTGAATTCTCCCGCCCCCATTGTCATAAATTGAGGACTAGCTGTAAATATAGCAGATTTATGTTGCAATGAGGCTGTGAATTTGAAAATGAACGTACCAAAAACCAAAATAATTGTATTTGACAGATAAAATGGAATACATGCTTGTAAGAAATACATAATTGGCAAAAACTAATGCTAGATGAATTTATATATTTTTTCCTAGAATGATGGTTAATGATTTTTAAAAATGGGGGGGGGGTTAATATATGAAAATTTCGATATCAGAATGATGTATGTAGGTGATCTCTTCAAAGGAATGCAAGGGTCTTCACATGGTGTGGTCAGAAATATTAAGACTATGGCTGCAGTAGTGAGATCAAAGCTTTACCTGTTTATTATGGCCAACGTCTTGACTTTTTGACCAACCTTGCAGAAACCAGGGAAGGAATGAGTGTTTGTTAAAAAAAAAAGTAATAGTTTTCCACTGAATAAGAGTGAGTTTCTGCCCATTTGGTTTTAGGGAATTGGGTAGGTCAGGAAAAACATAAAGGTAAATTGAATGCAGTAAAAAAGATACTTGACTATTGTGTTTGGTAAAACAAGGAGAGAGAATGACTAGATGATGAATAACGATGGATTGAATATAGAAATAAATGACCAGTCTGCTGAACCCCCTAATCCCCTAATTCTGAACACCTAATTCCCACAGCACTGTCTTATGTTCTAAAGATATTTGCCCATGTAGTAGGACTTTATTACTATTATCCTTCTCATCTTTCCCTTTGTCTTCTATTGGTATCTTATGATTATATCACTTTTTTTGTTGTTTGCATGTACACTGAGAGTTTATCCATTGGAGACAAATTCCTTGTGTGTCCAATCACACTTGGCCAATAAAGAATATTTTACAAAGAAAGTAATGTCCAGGCCAGGGATGTAGTATGAATGAATGAGAACTGAATTGCAATAAAAATATTTGAACTTCCAAGTGAATGGACTAAGGAACTGTTAGGGAACTTCAAAAAGGAAAGACGAGAAGTCTGAAATTTAAAAAAAGCAAAATATGAAGTGCTGTATAGCTACAATGGAAGTGGGATGGTTTGCAGATATAGAAAGGCATGAAATGGTGTAGCAAGTCATGTTGGTGTAAACTAGTTTTAAGGTGTATCTCCTGTTCTTATCATACATCATCAATTTCTTTGGCTTAGTATTTCTTTCTCTTTTTTCCTGTACTTTGCATAAGATTGCCTACCCCGTAAGGGAACAGTGTAGTGCAAATGTACATATATGTATGTAATTTAGAAAATCTTCCAGAATTTACCTCTCTTTTCCTGCAGAGCCAGTATGTACCAAGTGGAGATGGTTGCGATCTAGGCTAAGCCAAGCCCCTTCTGCTGGGCAACTGATAACAGTTTTAATATTTATATTTGCTCTCAGCCATCTCCAGGGGTTCAGAGGTTTCAGTAAAGTAGGAGCAAAGAAAGCAGCATGCAGGAAGAAACAACAAAACTCATGAAATAAATAAATAAATTAGGAAGGGGGGGGAAGTACTCTCTTTCCCAACGGGCAGATGAATTCCAGTTCTTGAGATTTCACATGGGGCAGCTGAGCCACCGAAGGAGCTCGCAATTAGGGATGGCAAATATCAACAGGCTGATCTGTTTTCCCAGCTGGAAAGGAATTAAATAAGCCCACTCTTTTCTACATATGCTGGGGGCTTCTTATGATGTTCAACATTATTCTGTCTTTCCAACAAAGCCACTCTTTCCTAGGACCCAGAAAATCCATAGCAGCTTATCACGATGCAAGGATTTTGTTTCCACCACAGTGATAGAACAGGATTCCACAGATACATTCCAGTCAAATGTACTGAAGAAAAATAAAGATATTTTGGTGGCTTTCTGAAGATAGGCCCATTCTAAAGCCAAAAAAGCGAACACAATCCTTGGTTGTATGAACAAGGGCACATCAAACTCAATCAAACTCATGTGAAGTATAGCTACCACTATATAAATGCTTAGTAAAACCACACCTGGAATACTGTAACCAGTTTTGGTCACCACATTGCAAATAAGATGTTGAGACTTTGGAAAAAGTGCAGAGAAGAGCAACGAAGATGATTAAAACATATGAAGAAAGGTTGCAGGAATTGGGTATGGCTAGTTGGGTGAAAAGAAGGGGTGACATGATAGTAGTATTTCAGTATTTGAGGGGCTGCCACAAAGAAGAGGGGGGTCAACTTATTTTCCAAAGCACCAGAAAGCTAGACAAGAAACAATGGATGGAAACTAATCAAGGAGAGAAGCAACCTGGAATTAAGGAGAAACTTCCTAACAGTGAGAACAGTTAATCAGAGGAATGGCTTGCCTTCAGAAGTTGTGGGTGCTTCATCACTGGAGGTTTTTAGCAGCCATTTGTCTGAAATGGTATAGGGTCTCCTGCTTGAGCAGGGGGTTGGACTAGAAGATCTCCAAGATCCCTTCCAGTTCTATTTGGATTATTTTTAAAGGCTATAGATAGGTCCATCTCTAAGAATGCTTGTATCCCAGGAACAGAAAAGGCAAAATGGTACAAACCTCATAAGATGCTCACGCTGAACATCATTAAGTACAAACTGCAGAATATGCTGCCCTAAAACATAAGTCACATTTTGTATCAGTTTTAAACCAGAAATCCTATGAAGCCATCCAAAGGGTTCACTAATAACATTTTACTACATATTTACTAGAAGTTCCTAGTAAATGATTCCAAGCACAACACTATTATAAACACTCAAAACTTTGACTTCTAAGATTTTTTTTAAATTCAGATAATATACTCTTTAGCAAGGGGAGAGCAATATTTAGATACAAATTTATTTCAGTACATTTCTTCCTGATCAATGCCTTGGGTGTAGGTGGATTTATGGTTCTGGTTGTTCTCTAGGCATCATTGTGACTTGACAAATGTTAAGTAGTCTGGACCCCACTTAATTTTTTAGAGCTTTCTTTTTGTTTCCACTTAAGTTTACAGACAAACTCAAACTGTATATCTACTGATTATGGTCCTGCCCAGATTTCACTACATTGATGCTCATTTCGCTCAACTAGACACTGCATAGAGTTGCATAAGTGAACCACAATATATATCATGGGTCCCCAAACTTGGCAACTTTAAGACTTGTGGACTTCAACTCCCTGGGAGTTGAAGTCCACAAGTCTTAAAGTTGCCAAGTTTGAAGACCTCTGATATATATGCTTACTGTTAATCTTGTAACCTTTTTGAGGTAGATTCATTATAGAGTATGAAACAGCCTTTTGAAGTAGATTCATTATGGAGAATGGCATTCAGCAATACTTTAGAAAGCATCATCTGTCAGACATTGGCAGCATCAACCTGGCTCATGTTTTTCACCTGGACTTTGAAGAATTGTATCAGGGAACATTCTCTTTCACTCTACACCTGGATACAAGCAGATTCACGGACAAGCTGGAAATGTACTTTTTTCCAGGCACATCTCATATCTGAATTCATAATTGCTGGGTTCTTAGCGTTCTCTGAGCTTGCTTCTCTTCCAGTATGCATTGCATTACCAGGCTAGATAACATCAACGATGCAAAGGGGAGTGGAGTTTGCTGGCTATGTATTTATATGGGAGAGCTTGATTAAGGTGTTGTTTCTTGATTATTCTTGTTTATCTGTGCCTTTTGATTACTGATTGTGTACCATCAAGTTGGCATCAATTCCTAGCAAACATTTAGATTTTTTCTCCGTGATTATCTGTCTCTAACCTGGTCTTTCAAGTCTTCCGATACGATATCTGTATGACAAAATCGCTCAGATTCAGGGGGAACTGGACTCCAACTGGGTGGATACGGACGCGGTGACAGGGAATAGTCTTGAGAACATTATCTGGGAAGAGTTTGACTCGGTGACCCCTGAGGATGTGGACAAGATTCTGGGGAGGCTCAGTGCAGCCACATGTTTATTGGACCCGTGTCCCTCCTGGTTAGTGCTGGCTACCTGGGAGGTTACACGAGGCTGGCTCTAGGGAATTATTAACGCTTCTTTGGGGGAGGGTTACTTCCCCACGGCTTTGAAAGAAGCGGTGGTGAGGCCTCTTGAGGAGAGGCCTCTTGAGCTCTCCCTGGACCCAGCAGTTTTAGCTAACTATCACCCTGTCTCCAACCTTTGCTTCGTGGCGAAGGTTTTTGAGAGTGTGGTCGCACGACAGTTTCCTCAGTACTTGGAGGAATCATCATACCTAGATCCGTTCCAGTCGGGTTTCAGGGCCGGGCACAGCATGGAAACGGCATTGGTCGCATTGGCTGATGATCTCTGGAGGGCTCGGGACAGGGTTGTTCCTCTGTCCTGGTCCTATTAGACCTCTCAGTGGTTTTTGATACCATCGACCATGGTATCATGCTGCACCGGCTGGAAGAGTTAGGGATAGGGGGCACCGTTTTTCGTTGGTTCTCCTCCTTTCTCTCCAACCGGTCACAGTTTGCATTGGCAGGGGGGCAGAGGTCGTCCTCGAGGCCTGTTACATATGGAGTGCCCCAGGGGTCGATTCTCTCGCCCCTTCTGTTCAACATCTATGTGAAGCTGCTGGGTGAGATCATCCGTGGCTTTGGGGTGAAGTACGATCAGTACGCTGATGATACACAGCTGTACATTTCCACCCCAGGCCACCCCAATGATGCCCTTGAAGTGATGTCACGGTGCCTGGAAGCTGTGCAGATCTGGATGGGGAGAAACCGACTCAGGCTCAACACTTCCAAGACGGAGTGGCTGTGGTTCCCAGCATCTCGATATAGTCAGATGATTCCATCTCTGACTATCGGGGGCGAGTCGCTAGCCCCCGCCGAAAGGGCTCGCAATCTGGGTGTCCTCCTGGATCCACAGCTGTCCTTATAGGACCATCTGACAGCTGTGACCAGGGCGGCCTTTTATCAGGTCCGCCTGATATGCCAGATCCTTTCTGGATCGGGATTCCCTGTGTACAGTCACCCATGCCCTAGTCACGTCGCATCTGGACTACTGTAATGCTCTCTACATGGGGCTCCCCATGAGGAGCACCCGGAGGTTGCAACTGATCCAGAATGCAGCCGCGCGGGTGGTTTCGGGGGCTAATTGGCGCTCCCATATAACACTCCTCCTGCGCGAGCTGCACTGGCTTCCGGTGGTCTACCGGGTGCGGTTCAAGGTGCTTGTTACTACCTTTAAAGCACTCCATGGCATTGGACCTAGGTATCTCCGAGACCGTCTGCTGCCACAAACTGCCTCCCATCGACCAGTGCGCTCCCACAGAGAGGGCCTCCTCGGGGTGCCATCAGCCAAGCAGTGTAGGCTGGTGACGCCCAGGGGGAGGGCCTTCTCTGTGGGAGCACCCACCCTCTGGAATCAGCTCCCTCCAGACTTAAGAACTATTCATGACCTGTCCACCTTCCGCCGTGCCCTCAAGACACATTATTTTTATCAAGCCGGGCTGGTGTGAAAAAGTTTTTGGGGTTTTTAAGATTTTACCAAATTTTAATTGTATTAAATCAGGGCCACATCGAATATTTTCTTTTAAATGTATATATATATTAATGTTTATATTGTGTTTTTACTTGGCTGTTCACCGCCCTGAGTCCCCTGGAGAAGGGCGGTATATAAATTTAATTAAACTAAACTTAAACTAAACTAAACTTCCAGTGTTGCATTCATCACCCCTGTAACTGAATTCATTCACCAAGCTGCTGGACACTCTCTTCATCTCCCTACTTTCTGAGCATTATATGAAGACTTATATAATCTATCCAAAGTTGGATAAGGTGAGATGGTGCAGCGGTTAGAGGCAGTACTGCAGGCCACTTTAGCTGACACTGATCCGCAGTCAGCGGTTCAAATCTCACCGGCTCAAGGTTGACTCAGTCTTCCATCCTTCCGAGGTAGGTAAAATGAGGACCCAGATTGTTGGGGGCAATATAAAATATACATTGCTTACTGGCGTAAACCGCTTAGAGAGTGCTTGCACTGTGAGGCAGTATATAAATGTCACTAATAAATAAATAAATAAATAATTTGAGTCTTGTCATTTGTGCCTCAAGTGACAATTCTGGATTGCTTTGTTTGATGATCCATTTGCTTATATTTTTGACTGTTCAAGATTCTCGGGAATCTTAGCTTACCCAGAGATTAAAAGTATCAGTACTCTTCCCATTCTGCTTCTTTGGAGTCAACTCTGGGGCTAGTTCCTGTTTACTTGGATATTGGATAACATCCCTGTTAAGTTGAGAATAAATCTCATAGAGGCGATGTGGATCTTTTCTTGGAATTCAGACATTTAGAAATAAAGCCAAGATTAAAAGTCTAATAGAAAATATTTATTTCGGTACAAAAACAATAAATTCTGAATAGTTACATCCTTGCTAAGGAAATGCGACCGTTCCGGTCAAGAGCCAAGTCAAAGAGAATAATGGAGAATCAGGAATGCACACATGCGCAGAAGATCACATCACGTGTCCTGCTTATATTGGAATGTACCATAATATTAGAATAGGGGAGCATCACCCTGCATAGACATACAACTGACAATATACACTACGTGACAATCCCCGTGAAAAGAATCAAGTTCAGCAATTCCACCCTGAGCTACATATATCCTTCACTATTGCATCCCCATAGAAATCATTCTGATTCAAAGGAGAAAGAATGAATAATTATAGGAGGGTCTGCAGTGTCTATTTTGTGAAGTTTTAGAGTCCTAGAAGTGGGTGTAGCAATAGCATTAGAATGAGAGAAGCTACTACAGGTATGTATTAAACCAGACCATCAAGGCATCTGGCTCAGCATTGTCAAGCTGACTTGGAGTAATTTTCCAGCATTTTACGTCTTATCTGAAGAAGCCAGGAATTGAATTGCTCAGATGTGGCGCTATAAAACGTTGACTTCTTAGAGCAGGTTCTGTACATCATTTGTTTGTTTATTTAAACGTATCAGAAGCCCAATTCCAATGGACTCTGGGTGGCGTATAAAACTAAAAGACACAAAAACAGCAAGGAGCATTAGTTCAACAGGCAATCTAGCCTAAATTATTTTGCTAACAGTGCAGGAATCAAAACAGGGGCTATTAAACAATGACAAACATCAGCCCCAGGCATGGGATCAAAGCCACATTTTCAAGACTTCCTGGATTCCACAAAAGAGAGTACCATCTTTATCTCCGGGGCGATGTTGTTCAGAGGGTGGGGCCTCAACAGGATCCCACCTTTCCTAGATCCCAGAAAATGGTCATCTTTAATGGAGTGTCTCCACCGTGCTGGAATATACTAGGTGGGCAGAAACAATTGGAGACATCTGGGCTCCATGCCATACAGGGCTTTATAGCTAACAACCAGCCTCTTGAATTGCACTTGAAAGCCAAATGGCAGCCAATGCAGCTTGTGTAGTAGTGATCATTGAGATACTGCTCACATCACTGCATTTTAAACCAGTTGTAGCTTCCAGGTGATCATCAAGGGCAGACCAGGGGTGGGTTGCTCTCTTACCTCGCTACCGGTGCGCTGCGCGCACATTGCCACATTTTGTGCGCACGCACACGCTATGCGTGTGCGCCACCTTGCACGATTTTGCTTCCGTACATGTGCAGGAAGCAAATAATCACCGAAATCTCACGAGGGGACACACACGAGATCACAATTTCAGCGATTGTTTGCTTCCGCGCATGTGCGGAAGCAAAAATCGCCAAAATCTCATGCACGCGCACGTCCCCTCATGAGATTTTGCTTCCGCGCATGCGCAGGAAGCAAAAAAGCCCAAACATTCTGAAAAAAAGATGGCGATGCACGACGGACCGGTGAAGACGGCAACAGAGGTGTCGCGCGCAAATTGCGTAATCTTCCGGCCGCTACCGGTGCGGCAGAGTCGACCGCACCGGTAAGAATCCACCACTGGGGCAGACCCATATAGAGCAGATTGCAGTAATCCAAACATGAGGTGACCAAGGCACCAGTGTCTGTCTAAAAGGCCTCCCATCTGAGGAAAGGGCTCAACTGTCGCACAATAGTATATATCTTTGCAAAGGCCCTCCTGCCCACAGCTGCTACATGCTCTTCAAGCAGTAGCTGTGAGTCCAGAAAAATCCCCAAATTGTGCATCAGTCTTGACTGGGAGAGTGAAAGTGTGGCCCCATCAACATCTCTTACTTAGGGGGTCCAAATAGCTACAACCACTCAGTCTTGTTAGGATTGAGCTGAAATGCGTTCTGTTTCATTCAGATCCAAACAGCCTTCACAGCTTCACATATGCCTCTCAGGATTGAGATGTAGACTTGATGGCCTCACCTAATGGTTTCACATAGATGCTGAACAGGGCAGAGAAGAACAACAAGCCTTGAGGCTCCCCAAACTTGCAGGGCCATGAACATCTCTCCCCCTTGTCAACACTGACTGAAACCAATCACTGAGGAAGGAGGTGAACCACTGCACACTGCCTCCCACTCCTAACCCCCACAATCAGTCTGAAAGATACTGATTGGCAGTATCAAAATCTACTGAGAGATCAAGGCTCACTAGAATGGAGAAGAAACTAAGGAGAAATCTCCTGACAGTGGGAACAATTAGCCAGAGGAACAGGTTGCCTTCAGAAGTTTGGGTGCTCCATCACTGGATGTTTTTAAGAAGAGATTGGACAGCCATTTGTCCAGAATGGTGTAGAGTCTCCTGCTTGTGCAAAGGATTGGACTAGAAGATTTCCAAGATCCCTCCCAACTCTATTATTTTATACCAGGGGTCCCCAAATTTGGCAATTTTAAGACTTGTGGACTTCAACTACATGGCTTAGGACCAGTTTACCTCCGAGACCGCCTTCTCCAACATACCTCCCTAAGACCGATTAGAGCCCACAGAGTTGGTCTGCTGGTGGTCCCATCAGCCAAACAATGTCGGCTGGCGGGCCCACGAACGACGGCCTTCTCTGTGGCAGCACTGGCTCTCTGGAATACACTACCCCCCGAGATCCGCATTATTCCCACCCTGCCAGCCTTCAGAAAAGCACTAAAAACCTGGCTTTGTCGACAGGCCTGGAGCCAATAATTTTAATATAACATCAAGCACTCTTGGCCCCATGAATGAATTATTGTATGGGTTTTTAAATTGTTGCTTTTAATGATTTTTAAAGTTTTAATAATCATTGTTTTTAATCCTTTTTATATTTATTGTTGCATGTAAATGTTTATTGTTGTGAGCCGCCCAGAGTCTCTGTGGAGCGGGTGGCATACAAATGTGACCAATAATAATAATAATAATGGTGGAGTGGGCAGCATACAAATGTGACCAATAATAATAATAATAATAATAATAACTCCTAGAATTCTCCAGCCAGCTATGCTGGCTGGAGAATTCTGGAAGTTGAAGTCCACAAGTCTTAAAGTTGCCAAGTTTGAAGACCTCTGTTCTATACCCTATTATTATAACAGAATATCAGCCCCGTACCAACTCCACCAAAAGTTATCAGCAAGTACAACCAACATTGTCTTGGTACTATAACCTGGCCTGAAGCCAAACTGAAATCTAGATAATCTGTTTCCTCCGAAATCCTCTGTAGCTGTCATCCAACCACCTTTTCCACAACCTTCTGAAGAGAGGGAAGATTAGAAATGTTCCAGGGCTTATACAAGCTTGCTTTCAAATGTCTTGCCCATGCTATAGTTACTCCTCACAAGAAGGCATGACATGGTAATCCTCGAGAGGCCGTGCTTTTTCTGTGGATTCCGAAGTTTTGCCCTTTGATAGACACAGTGCTGAGAGCAGCATCCTAACCATCTTTCCAGATGCAAAACAGATGCTGTTGCTTGAATTACACGTCCTCCAAAAGGCTGTTTATTGTAAATGAGGGAATACAGTCTAATGTAATCCCGCCATACGAATGATTAACTTTTCTGTGTTCAAGAACAATTATGCCATTGTTTCAGAACTGCTAAGGAAAGTGAAATTATAATTGAGGCTAAAATACATATTTCAGGGGCAGGGGTGGGTTCCACTTACCTTCACCACCGGTTCGCATCGCGACATTTCGCGACGTTTCGCGTGCGTTCCCCTCGTGCAATTTCACTTCCGTGCATGCTCAGTAGCAGGATTCAGCCCGAAACACAGCTGAGGAGCTGATCAGCTGTGCTTCAGGCGAAGAAATAAAGGTGAGTATTAACCCGCAGGCGGGCGGGAGGGCTCTTTTTCAAGCCGCGGAAGAGGAGAAGCCATCCAAACATGGAAAAATTCATTAAAAATTCCCCAAAAAAGATGGCGGCGCCCACGGACCGGCACCGACCGAACCAGATCCGTGACGCCATTGTCGCATCACCAGCGGGTCGCTAACGGTTTGGGCGATCTGGTCAGAACAGGGAGGAACCCACCCCTGTTGGGGGGTTTCTGAGGCAAGGCAGAAGAAAAGGGTAGCAAATGTATGTCTTGGTGCCCTTGGTTTTTGACAGTTGGCCTTTTGGGTTTGGATTTAGTTGAGTCTGGTGGGATGCCTTTCTCCTTCTGTAGTTTTTTTTTTCTTCACTAGCAAACATCCTACCTGAAGAACAATGTTTTTTCATAATTTCCTGTAGTAGAAGTCTACTTTTCAAAATATCCGGTGCGATATTTCTCGGTTTTGCCTTCCATAAGTTGCCAGATCCTTGGATCAAGAACTTACTCATCTTTATCTGTTTCTGAGATATTATCTTTGCCTCTGGTACTTTATGAATATCAATATTATTTTAGCTCTCTTCTGCTGCATTCTTTATTGTTGGATTTGGTAGGGCGGAGAAGGGAGATAGAAATGGAAAGAGGGACTCTCTGGCCATGTCACCGGCTTCTCAGCTGTCACGCTCAGCCAGCTTTTGCTATTAGTGCCCTTTCGTGCATTTAATTGGTCCCTCCTTCCAACAAGACTGACTCCATTTGGGGGGAAATTGGAAATTCAGCTCCAGCAGTTTTTTCAACTTTATTGTAATGTGCTCAACTGGGTTGGGCTGTGGCAAGGAATACAATGTTTGGTGTGGAGATTACGAAGTGTCAATATTTGGGGAGAACGAAACGAAAAGTTTCATAATAATTATTTGGAATTAAAACCATCAGGAAGGTTAAAGAACCTGCCACTAACCGGTCTACCCTCAAACTTCATAGTATGGCATCCTCCATTTCTTGCTTGAAATTAGGATGCTTTAGTCAAACTGCATTTAGAGATGGACAACTTGAAGCATCTGCAACAGTGGGAGGTAAGATAACTCTAAGAGGAACATCTGGAAGAGTTCTGTGTCTGTTACTTAGAGATCTGTGGCAGATGACACAGTTGTTTTCAAATATCTAAAAGGCTTCCAGCAAAACAGGCAGCAGAAAATCCTCTGGTGCTCTAGAAAGCAACACTCTAGTCCAGGGGTCAGCAACCTGCGACTCTGGAGCCGCATGTGGCTCTTTCACCCCTCTGCTGTGGCTCCCTCTCACCGGTAGGCACCACAGTTTTGAGAGAAGCTTCCAGGGGGGAAGCAGAGCGTGCCAGGAGGAGACTCTATGGCAAGGGGCAGGTTTTCCGGTCAGCTCCACAATTGATAGGGCTTTCGGTTAGGACTGATAGAGGAAAAAGGACACCGCGCTAGGAGACTCTATGGTGGGGGAACCGGACTTCCAGTTGGCTCCAGAATTGAACGAGGGGGTTCCGTTTAGGACAGGGGTCGGCAACCTTAAACACTCAAAGAGCTGTTTGGACCCGTTTCCCACAGAAAAGAAAACACATTTTGACATATAAAATGAAGATAACACTGCATATATCGTTTTTTACCCTTATGCTATGTATAAAATAACTATAGTGTGTTGCATTTGTGAAATCAATTAACTGCTACAGAGAAAACCAATTTTTATTTCTGCATGCAACAAAAACATTTTGAACTCTGAAAAAAAAAGATGGGTCGAAAAGCTCAATAAATCACTGCAGTTGGCGGTTGTGATGCATATTTTGAGCGACAGGGAGCCGCAGGAGATGGATAAAAGAGCCACATGCGGCTCCAGAGCCGCAGGTTGCAGACCCCTGGTTTAGGACCTTTGTGGCTCTTTGAGTGTTTAAGGTTGCCGACCCCTGCTCTAGTCACTAGGTGAAAAATCCAGGGAGCAGATTTTGCTAAAAATCGGCGGGTGAGGGAATCCAAACTAGAATCAATGTTTAAGAGAGAAAAATATTGCTCCAGGAGTGGGTGTATTTTCCTCTGGAGGAAGTATTTAAGCAAGATGTCTGTTGAGATTCTCAGTCATCCAGGTCATAGTTGTCTCAAAGATGCTTTTTCAAAAGGCAACTGGACTGTTTTTTTTTCTCCTTGAGGAAGGAGAAGAAAACGTTTCACTTCTCATCCAAGAAGCTTCATCAGTTCTAAATGAACTGATGAACTGATGAAGCTCCTTGGATGAGAAGTGAAACATTTCCTTCTCAAGAAAAAAACAGTCCAGTTGCTTTTTGGGGGAAAAAACCTTAGAGATTTAAACAAGAGCTGGGCAGCCATCTCTCCTCACAGGAATACTACAAAAAGAATTCGGAGGCAAACTACATTATCTCTAGGAATATTCGGTTTATAATTCTGTGAAGAAAAAAGTTGATCTTACATACGTGGTGGGTGTGTAAATTTCTAAAAGTAGGAATGTGTTCTGTTCAGGCACAATAAAGGAACTGATCCATTAGAAAGCCCCAGATTTAATCTGATTGTCAGCCCCACCTTTTGGGGCTGCCATTCGGGCGGAGGGAACCTCGCGCTGTTGGGGAAACACCACAAGCTGACGATCGGCCCAGCAAAGACTGAAGAAGCCAAAAAGCTGCCGTTTGTCTTTACGACGCCCAGCTGTGCAAAGCGCCGAGCAGCTGAGCGATCATGGCTTGAGGCACGGAACGCCGGGAGAGGGTGGAGTCGCGGGGTGGGGCGTGCTACATGCTAAATAGGTGGAGGGATCACTGGGAAGTTGCTGCTGACAAGGTTCTCATTCATGTGATGATGGTTGGTGAGTGCCAGGAGTTGGTGAATTAAAGGTGTGCAGGACGAGTGTGTTCGAACCTTTTTATTCCAACAACTTCCTGGACTATAATATTCCATGACCTCATCTATGCATGGCATGTTGTCTGCTAATGACAGAAATTCTCATCCAAAGTTTCTGTAAGGCATCAGGATAGGTGGATGTCTTTCTGAATGTCTTTCCTGAAGTTAGGCAGCCCTGAAAATAAAAACTGTATAGAGCTTGAACTCAGTGGAAATCGTTTGATAAATGACTGCAATCCTCAAAAGTAGAAAACAGCTACAAAATGTACGAAGTTTTAGTTTGACTGCTTCAAGACCTTCCTGATAATTTCACCTTGGCAGCTATCTTGTGGTAATCATTCCTTATAGCTTTGCTTCAGGATGTGTCCAAAGGAATTAGGGAAGGGGATAGCACAAGGGCCAGCAAAACTTTTTATTGTGTGAAAACTCAGTGCGTTTTGGAAGTTTCTTCATCAAGAGCAGAGGTCTTCACACTTGGCAATTTTAAGACTTGTGGACTTCAACTCCTAGAATTCTCCAGCCAGATATGCTGGCTGGGGAATTCTGGAAGTTGAAGTCCACAAGTCTTAAAGTTGTCAAGTTTGGGGACCCCTGGTTAACAGCATTGTGCTTACTACCTAGAGTTAGTGGATACCAACAAACATAATCATTACTTTAGCTGTTCTTTTGATTTACAACAGTTCATTTAGTGAGCGTTTGGCGTTACAAAGCATGGGAAAAAAAGTGACATGACCATTTTTCACATTTATGACCGTTGCAACATCCCCATGGTCACGTCATTTACATTCAGATACTTGAAAAGAGGTTCAGGTTTATGATGGTTGAAACAACAATCTCTTATTGTTCGAGAACTGGCTTGTACATATTGCTGTGTAAAAGCAAAAAGTTGTAGTTGTAATGTTGTTACCTTTGACTGTGCCAAAGACAGTCGGAAGTTGGTGCCTTTTTTCTTTTTTTCTCCCATTACACTATACCCCCTCTTTTCCCCTTCCTCTCTTCTTATTTTTCCATGTCTTTTTTTCTTTGTATTTTATACTTTGATAAAGTAATAAAAAAGTTTTAATTGGAAAAGAGGTTCAGATTTATGATGGTTACAGTGTCCCGGGGTCATGTGATCAACTTTTACAACCTTCTGACAAGCAAAGTCAATGGAGAAGCCAGATTCACTTAACAACTATGTTACTAATTTAACAACTGCAGTCACCTAACAGATATGGCAAAGTCATAAAATGGGGCAAAACTCACTTAACAAAATTTAGCAACATAAATTTAAGTCAAGGACTATCTACATCTTTTTTTTTTTTGTCTTCACTAGCTATCTTGCATGTCCAGAAGACCTGGAAAGGGATTCGAAAATAGAAGCATCAATTTGCTTCACAGCTTCAGATCCAAATTCGGATCTAAAAAGGCTTTTCCTTTAAGTGAGATCATCTCATAACTTGAATAGGCCATATGCTTAATGCAACTTTAAGAATTGGGGTTCTGTAGCTGAACAATTGTATTAATTCCAGGTCCCTTTAAGGGCTGTTCCTGGAATCTAATTATAATTGTGCAAATCCAGCAACCACAGGTGATTGTGACAGTGGTGAGTTGCTACCGGTTCGCACCTATTCGGGCGAACTGGTAGCGGTGGGAGGCTCCGCCCACCCACTCGGACATCATCAAAAATGCTCTGCACATGTGCAGAAGCATTGCACGCGCACCTGCGCGCTCCCATTCCCGAACAGGTAGCAAAGGTAAGAGAAATCTAATACTGGATTGTGAGGATCCAACTCTTAGTCCACTAGCAACTAACAAATAATGAATTTTCTTGAACCATTGTAGATTCCACTATTCAATCATTGCCAAAATAATATTCAATGAAAAAAGTCTATCATCTTGGAATCAGTAGGCCTTCTGGGTAAATATAATAAACACTGAGATGCCAACATGTCAAGACAAAATGAATTCTTGCCTTTTTCCTTGCCTCAATTTATGCTGATGGATGGTTTCATATAAAAGGTAGTAAATGCTAACTTTGGGTTTCAGATGCTGATTATCTATTATTGATAACAGTTGGCATTAGAGAATTTTTTTTTAATGGTACCCAATCCATATGTGTCTCTCGTGGGGAAAATGCTTCGGGAATCTTTCTTGGGAATCTTTCTCGGCATCTCACTATAGAGCAGTGAATAGTAGAAGATTTTGGTACATTACCTTAGTAGATAGACAGGTTAATATTTTATATAAATAAATAGGGAGGTGGAGGGTTTCAATCATTGCAGTCCTCAGTCTGGGCCTTGAAAGTTGCAGCATTTTGTGCCCCTAAAATAGACACCTAGTTAGTTGATACAACAAGGGTGTCCTGGTGCCCCCAAAACTAGGATTAGAGATAACACTTGCTATCAACAACTACTTTTGTTGATTTTGTATCAACAGCAATTTCATAGAATAGAATAGAATAGATTTTTTTTATTGGCCAAGTGTGATTGGACACACAAGGAATTTGTCTTGGTGCATATGCTCTCAGTGTACATAAAAGAAAAGATATGTTCATCAAGAATCATAAGGTACAACACTTAATGATAGTCTGGGTACAAATAAGCAATCAAATCATATTAAGAACCAGTCAGTATAAATCGTAAGGATACAAGCAACAAAGTTACAGTCATACAGTCATTAGTGGGAGGAGATGGGTGATGGGAACGATGAGAAGATTAATAGTATTTGAAAACAGCACTTTTATTAAGGAAAAATGAGGACTAGCAGATTTCAAGACCCCTTATTTGGATTTGTCAGTTGAGTTTGTTTGACCCAAAAGTCAAAAAAAATCAGACCAAAATAGGTATAGCAAAGTTTGTTTTCTTAACATAGAGAGTGGTATTTCTATTTATTTTGTTTTCCAGAGGGGAAATAAAATAAAATAAAAAAGACAATATATTGCATATATGAAAACAATGAACTAAAACAATCAGTCAGTCATAAATAACACATTATGCTAACGTCATACATTGCTTTCTTATCAAATTTACTCCGAACATCCTTTTACATCCCTCCCCATAACTGCATCCCTGACTTTCTCAAGTGACTTTTCTTTTTCAACAATTTGTATCTGGTAATTACTAGGGCCCAGCATAGTAATGTGTAGTTGAAGTACCCAATTGAAAGGAAAGAAAATGTGATATTTATTAATTGGGGGAAGTTATATGGCTGTCAAGGGTAATCCCATGTAGACAGCACTGCAGTAATCCAACCGGAAAATCACTAGGGCAGGGGTGTCAAACTCAAGGGCCTGGGGGCCAGATCTGGCCCGCAAGATGCTTAGATCTGGCCCATGGGCCCGCCCTGGAAACAGCAAAGAACCAGCCCGTGGTGCCTCTTCCAGCAAAAATGGAGCTCATGGAGGCCGTATAAGGCCCCCTCGGGCTCCATTTTTGGCCACAATGGCCTCTTGCAGCCCTCTGCCAGCAAAAACAGAGGCCGGGGGAGGCTGTGCGCTCTGTTTTCGCTGGCAGAAGGCTGCAGGAGGCCGTCACGGTTGAAAACAGAGCCTTGAGTGATGTCGAGTTAGCCATGCCCACCCAGGCCACACTCCCTGGCCACCACCACCCCAAGATCAAATACAACTCTGATGCAGCCCTCAATGAAATTGAGTTTGACACCCCTGCACTAGGGTATGAGTGGACATGTGCAAGGCCTCCTTGCACATGTGCAACAGCCATGAGACCAGGAAACCCCCAAATTACTCATCCATTCTTTCTGAGAAGTGCTACCACGTAAAGAATAAGAGATGACACCTTTGATTCCAAAGCTATTCCATCTTGCTAGGGCAGAGTCAGAGATGTTTCCTCTCCATCTGGACCCTCAGTCTCCAGGCACTGGGCTAGCACTTGAATGGCCCCATCTGCTCAGCCAGCGGTAGAGATGTGCAGCAGGGTATCATCTGCATACTGATGAAACCATACCCTGTGCTTGCATATTACTTCTCCAAGCATTTTCACATAGATATTCAAGAGGATCAGTAAAAGGTCCGAGGCCTGAGGCAATCCACACTGCAGGGGCTTAGGGCTGGATCTCTCCCCGCTCCAACACCAACTGGAATGCGCCATGGAGAAAGTAGGAGAGCCACTGAAAATCTGTGCTCCCACTTTCATCTCCCAAAACTCAGAAGAAAATCAAAAACTTGAGAATTTTCACTAGTCAATCCTTGTGCCTGGTGAAACACTCAAAGAGCCAAGCTGGCTCAGCGGTTAGAGGCAGTACTGCAGGCCACTTTAGCTACTGTGATCTGCAGGTCAGCGGTTCAAATATTTCACCGGCTCATGGTTGACTCAGCCTTCCATCCTTCCGAGGTAGGTAAAATGAGGACCCAGATTGTTGGGGGCAATATAAATATACATTGCTTACTGGTGTAAACCGCTTAGAGAGTGCTTGCACTGTGAGGCGGTATATAAATCTCACAAATAAAATAAATAAATAAATAAAAACACATAAAAAAGTAGATTAAAAAATATATCTGTGAAGTCAGGTGAGTAAATTCTGAGAGTATTCGGTATTCTCAGGCATTTATCCTATCCAATATCTTCCAGGTTATTTTCCCCACCACTATTCTAGCTATTGATTCAATTCAACATTGATTGAAATAAAATTCCAAGCTAACATTTCACCATTCCAGGAAAGAATATATAGCCGAACTGACCCAAAACTCCATGTAAAACTTGTCTGATGTGTTAAGTATAATAAGATTGCCAAAATAGACAATGGCCATTCCACTACGACCAGCTGATTCAAGTGAGAAGATTTCATTCAGCCATGCTGGAGCATTTTTGCTGAAAAAGGAGGGCATCTAATAAATCAATAACAGAAATTAGTTTGGGAAATGGGAGTCAATAAATATCGGTAAATATTTATTATTAATGTTACAATGGACTACCGTAATTACTTTTCTAGCAACAGAACAATATTTGGGTAGGAAATGATATACCTTTAGATCAGGGTCTAAATGAGTCTACCTGAGGAATTCTGGGCGTTGAAGTCCACATGTCTTAAAGTCGCCAAGATTGAGAAATGATGTTTGAGGTCAACAGCAGAATAAATGCATTCTAAACTGACTATAAAATCACCATTGAAAGACGTTACCTAGCTGTGCTTCTTTATCAGGCCATTTCCATACTGTATAATTTCAACAATGAATATTTAGCAGTATTCTTCAGTAGTGTTATTTGCACTTCTACATTGATTCCTCACTGTGCAGTTCAGGAAGATGGATCGTACTGAAACAATGGCTGCTACAGTTGATTATCAGCGTTAAGAGAATTGGCCATGAAAAACTGATCTGATTGTGTTCCAAGTTTGCAGTTTACCCAAACGTACAACCTACTCACACATACATCCCTCTCGAATAGTTAGTCTCTTCCCAAACTATTATTCCTGCTTTATTTTGTTTTCTACTTATTTTTTTATATTGAATTAAACAGATCCTTCAAGGTACCGTATTTTTTGGAGTATAAGACGCACCGGAGTATAAGACGCACCTTAGTTTTTGGGGAGGAAAATAGGGGAAAACAATCTGCCTACCAGGTATTCATCTGGCTAGTGTCCTTAGTCTGGTCAGCTTCAGCACATTATTTTATCCTCTGGTTAGGACTTAAAAAAACCTTCTTCTGAGAGAATAACAATGAAAGAAACTGCAAGCCAGTAAGAGCTGGGAAGATCGTTAGCACCTGGTTAGGGCTAGAAAAAAACTTATTCGGAGCAAGTAGAGCAATGAAAAAAAATTCTGCAAAGACTTAGGGCTGGAAAACCATTCTTTGGAGAGAGTAACAATGAAAAAGCCTGCAAGGTAAGAGCTGGGAAGATCTGTTAGCACCTAGTTAGGGCTGGAAAAAAAAGCTACATTCGAAGTATAAGACTCACCCAAATTTTCAGCCACTTTTAGGGAGAAAAAGGTGCGTCTTATACTCCGAAAAATACAGTATTTAGAGTGACTCACTCATGCCAAACAATATATTTTAATTCAGTGGCTTTAACATATTTACCTCTCTCTCTTTTTTTCAGGGACTCAACAGTGTTTTTGAAGTTTACCTGGTGGGGAACAACTCCAACCATTTTATCATCTCTCCGACTTCAATCCAAGGAAAAGCAGACATTCGGATTAGAGTGGCAGTCCCCCCGGATTTTGAGACAATCCCTCGCTATGTGTTTTCTGTAAGGGTTCTTCAAACGTTGCATGGACAGTATGAGAAGGTGGTGGAAAGCCAAGGGACTGAATATGATTAGGCATAGGTGATATGGGATGTGGATATATATGGGTGTACACCAGCGGCGGTTTGCTTGCTTACTGGTGCCGGTGCGCTGCGCGCGCATCTCCACATTTCACGATTTTGATTCTGCGCATGCCCAAAAATTCACAGAAAAAGAAGGCGACGCGCACGACAGACCGGCAGAGAGGGCTCCGGAGAGGTCGCGTGCAAATTGCGCAATCGGCCGCTCCCTACCGGAGCTGCGCACCGGACAGCTCCGGCAGGAACCCACCTCTGGTGTACACATGTGATGGTTAATTTGCTTGGAGTAGATTTTGCAACAAAATAGTATATGATTCTTCATTACAATAGATAATGCAAAGATAGTAGGAGGATTAAGGTGATTAGATATTCATAGCCACCACTACAGGTAGTCCTTGACTTACCACCATTAGTTTAGTGACTGTTCAAAGTTACAATGACACTGAAAAGTGACTTATACAAGCAGTTTTCACGCTTATGACCATCGTAGCATCCGGATGGTCATGTGATCAAAATTTGGGCGCTTGGCAACCAGCATGGATTTACAATGATTGCAGGATCCCAGGGTCATGTGATCATCATTTGCGACCTTCCCAGCCAGGTTCCGCCAAGCAAAGTTAGAAGCCAGGTTTGTTTAATGATGATGTGGTTCACTTAACATCTGCCGTGATTCACTTGACAACTAGGACAAAAGGGTCATAAAATCGGCCACAATTCACTTAAACAACTGCCTTGCTTAGCAACAGAAATTCTGATCCTAATTGTGGTCATAAGTCGAGGACTACCTGTATGGTCACTATTAACATCATTAAGAGTTCAGAATCTTTCAGGTTCATGTTCTCAGTCCTTCTTCATACAAACCTGTAAAACACACTTGTTATTAT
Organism: Diadophis punctatus similis; assembly: GCA_023053685.1. Classification (NCBI taxonomy): domain Eukaryota; kingdom Metazoa; phylum Chordata; class Lepidosauria; order Squamata; family Dipsadidae; genus Diadophis; species Diadophis punctatus. The sequence continues at coordinate 2,887,140 of JALIGW010000005.1, read as the reverse complement.
TAGCCTATATTGCAGGTGAATTCTGCTGTCAAGTATATAATAGAGACTCAGTTATTACAGTCTAATAACACAAGACTTTTGTTTAAATAATATGTGCATAGAATTGCCTATCCATACAGACTGCTATGAACTTTGGTGACATTTCTGTCTTCTTTGTTTTAAAACCATTCTAAATTGTTTCTTTAAAGCAGAGGTCTTCAAACTTGGCAACTTTAAGACCTGTGGACTACAACTCCCAGAATTCTCCAGCCACCATAGCTGGCTGGAGAATTCTGGGAGTTGCAGTCCACAAGTCTTAAAGTTGCCAAGTTTGAGGACCCCTGCTTTAAAGATTCTCTCACTCTCCAGCCCAACCATCAGCATCTACTTTTACAAGTAGCTAACTTGTTTTATTCTTTTCCAGTGTTGGAAAATTACAATGTTGGAAAATGAGACTCTAGAAAAAGTGCAGAGAAGAGCAACCAGGATGATTAGGGGACTGGAGACTAAAACATATGAAGAATGGTTACAGGAACTGGGCATAGCTAGTCTAGTGAAGAGAAGGACCAGGGGAGACATGATAGCAGTGTTCTAATATTTGAGGGGCTGCTACAAAGAGGAAGGGGTCAAGCTATTTTCCAAGGCACTTGAAGGCCAGACAAGGAATAATGGATAGAAACTGATCAAGGAGAGATTCAACCTAGAAATAAGGAGACATTTTCTGACAGTGAGAACAATCAACCAATGGAACAGAAGTTGCCTTCAGAAGTTGTGGGAGCTTCATCACTGGAGGCTTTCGAGGGGAGATTGGACTTCCATTTGTCAGGGATGGTGCAGGGTCTCCTGCTTGGGCAGGAGGTTGGACTAGATGTCCTACAAGGTCCCTTCCAACTCTGTTAATGTAATCTATCTACTATGGGCAATTTCCAATTTAGTTGGCACCCAGCATACACCCAGTTAATCTCCTTATCCAAATCAAAGCAAGCACACACAACCATTACGTTCAGCTGGGAAAAAATATAGCTTGATGTTTACTTAATAAACATCAGCAAATGTTAAAGAAACTGGCAAAAAAAGGGATTAAAAGCAGGCAAAAACAGGGAGAGACTTGAACAACAAGCAAGAGTTTATATTATCTGTATGTCTCTGTTTATCTATTAAAAAGTGCAGCATTTTCAAGAGCCTCTGAAAACAATACCGCAGATAATTTGCACGCAGAGTCCCAAAGGGAGTGGCCTTTGGTTATTCCCAGCTTTAACACAGAAGTAGCAGAATTGAGAGGAAAGTAAGACAGCAGGTGATCCCTTCTCTATTCTGCACCATTAAAGGGACAAATTGGTGGATGGGGATGATGCATCCAACATCCAGGTGTACATATTTGTATGAAATTGTTAAAATCCAATTCATAAATGTTTTCATAAATTTTTATAGTCCCTGTGCCATAGGCCAAGCAGCAGTGGAATTAGGTCATATGCCAGAATAGGCAGATGCTTAATGGAGCACAGCTGCACAACGTTTGTGTGTATATTAGCCCTTTTGCTGAATAAATCCCAAAATACTTATCAAACTTTGCTGGAATACCTTCCAGGTTTTGTGTTCATTTCCAGAATGGCTTGTATGAGCCCTTCTTTTAAAAATATAAATCTTAACTATGTTGAACTGGAGATAAGTTTTCTAGATTCTTGTTTTCATGTAACATGAAATGTATATACAATGTATACACGAAGGTTGTGTGATTTTAACAAATCACAATTTGAGTTCTGGGGGTCTACAGTACCTATAAACTTTTAAAGATTTTGTTTTGATGAGGGGCCTGTGCGCTAATTATTTTAACAATAAAAGAGAATGGAATTGCTTTGAGACTAATGACCAACTTTTAGACTTGAATCTTAAAACCAAATCCTGAATGCAAAAATGTATAAACTACTGGAGGAAGAGAGGTTAATCTTTTAAGTGAAAACAAAGACCTAAGCATGCAGTCATATGAGATGTCAGACTTTATGACTACATCACTTAGCGATGGCAATTCCAGTCCCAACTGCGGTTGTTAACCAAGGACTACCAGTCATCAAAAAAATATTCCTGGACTTGTTGTTTGTTGGACATACATTTGTTCCCATGTTTGTTGGACATACATTGCCTTGGATACAATATCCTTCAAATACTTCAAATTACTTATTATGATTTATTTATCTGAAACCATTTTTACCCTGCCCTCCAGTCAAACGTTTCCTAGAGAAGCTAGGAAGTGCTCACAAACATAAAAAGCAAAATGTTGCAGTGATATGAGGGGGTGGGCGGACGGAGAAGAAAGAACTAAAACACTGAGATTGGATAGCTGTTGTAGAATGACAAACTGGATACAGTTCAAGGAGAATTAGAATCGGAATAGAATCGGATAGAATAGAATAGAATAGAATAGAATAGAATAGAATAGAATAGAATAGAATAGAATAGAATAGAATAGAATAGAATAGAATAGAATAGAATAGAATAGAATAGAATAGAATAGAATAGCAGAGGTGGAAGGTACCTTGGAGGTCTTCTAGTCCAACCCCTACATACGCAGAAAACCCTACACCACTTCAGACAAATAGTTATCCAACATCTTCTTAAAAACTTCCAGTGTTGGAGCATTCACAACTTCTGGAGGCAAGTTATTCCACTGATTACCGTATTTTTCAGAGTATAAGACGCACCGGAGTATAAGACGCACCTTAGTTTTTGGGGAGGAAAATAGGGGAAAACAATCTGCCTACCAGGTATTCATCTGGCTAGCGTCCTTAGTCTGGTCAGCTTCAGCACATTATTTTATCCCCTGGTTAGGATTTAAAAAAACCTTCTTCTGAGAGAGTAACAATGAAAGAGCATGCAAGCCAGTAAGAGCTAGGAAGATAGTTAGCACCTGGTTAGGGCTAACAAAAAACTTATTCGGAGCAAGTAAAGCAATGAAAAAAAATTCTGCAAAGACTTAGGGCTGGAAAAACATTCTTTGGAGAGAGTAACAATGAAAAAGCCTGCAAGGTAAGAGCTGGGAAGATCTGTTAGCACCTAGTTAGGGCTGGGGGAAAAAAAAGCTACATTCAGAGTATAAGACACACCCAAATTTTCAGCCACTTTTAGGGAGGAAAGGGTGCGTCTTATACTCCAAAAATATGGTGATTGTTCTAACTGTCAGGAAATTTCTTCTTAGTTCTAAGTTGCTTCTCTCTTTGATTAGTTTCCACCCATTGCTTCTTGTCCTACCCTCAGGTGATTTGGAGAATAGTTTGACTCCCTCTTCTTTGTGACAACCCCTGAGATATAGGAACACTGCTATCATGTCTCCCCTAGTCCTTCTTTTCATTAAACTAGACATACCCAGTTCCTGCAACCGTTCTTCATATGTTTTAGCCTCCAGTCCCCTAATCATCTTTGTTGCTCTTCTCTGCACTCTTTCCAGAGTCTCAACATCCTTTTTGCATCGTGGCGACCAAAACTGAATGCAGTATTCCAAGTGTGGCCTTACCAAGGCATTGTAAAGTGGTATTAACACTTCGCATGATTAATGGGGCTAGTCTCGTGGAATGGCCCCATCTCAACGTATCCCCCTTTGGTCTTGTTTGATAAATTTGCCACAGTACTCCCTTATATGAAGGGGTTGGGAACCTTTAGGTGTCATGGGGTTTTGTGCTTTGATCCTCGTACACCACCTTGTGAGAGACGGGCAGCCAAATAAATCGTATAGATAAAACGGAGACAGCATTTAATATTTGCTTGGAGTCAAGGACCATTAAATGCTGATGTCATATTACACATCGTAAGCAATACCAGTCCCCTCTCCTGGCATGTGGGGCTTGGGAATTTGTGACCTTCCCTGAGAATAGTGGAGTAAGAAATAAGTTTTACCGGTAGCTATGGGTCACTGAACCACGATCCGTGAACAGCCTTTAGGATCTCTTCAATGATGATGAGAAAAAGCAGCTGCGGAAATGCAGAGCTAATGCAAAGCTAATGCAAAAGCTCTGCGCCTTTGGGAACACGAAAAAGAAAAATCCTCAGGAGTTCCAGGATTTTCTACATTTCATGTAATTGCCTTATTATTGGATGGCAGTAGATTGTCATCGATGAGTTAGAAAGGCACAACGTTAATCGACTGAATGTGGCAGAAATGAGGGATAAAAAAAATATTGGCATATATCGATTAGCATTAATTGCAACTTCACTCATAGCTGTCTGTCTCACAGGGTTCGTCTTTGGCCAAAAAAAGAGAGAGAGAGAGAGAAGAAAATGAAGAGAGATCAGCTATGAGCCTGATGCCTTCCAAAATTTAGGGCCCAGCTGCAGCAGCTTAAATAGAACTCCCCCTTTTTTTATGGTTTGCCGCTATGAAAGTTTTATATCCTATAAAACTTCAGTTTAAATGCATCTCTCAGGCAGTGGAGCTCTTCCCAGCTGCCTGCTTGAGCTGCATCCCAGCATTTCGGTGAGCTGTAAATTTGTAAAAAAAAAAAAGTCAGAGCCGCTCTATAAACACCATGCCAGCAGCCCTCTGTTGCTATTAGTCTTTATGCAGCAGCGGCAGCAGCAAAGAAACATCAATAAAACTCAGATTTTCTGAAAAACTGTAAGGCATAAAACAGAAATAGAAATGACTGGGGTTAAAGGTTAGAAGATAAGCTCATCATAAATATGTGTGTGCGATAATCTTTGGGTTGGTGCAGCAATCAAGGGGGTCCGATTGATTTTTATTTTTTTTAATTAATCACGATGCTGCCAGCCCTGTATTTTTATACCCCTGATGGGTAGGTTAAAACTCATGAAGGGAACTTGCTTAGGATTAAGGGCAGCTTTGAATATATGCATCAAATGCTTGAAGGCTGCTAATTTACATTTGATGAATATATATTCAAGATCCCTTGGAAGGCTGCTAATCCAATATATTCTAGCAGAAGTTTATGCTCTCAGAAACATCATTTACAATTCAACAGGCTCCTGCAGAACATGTCCTCTCTCTGTGTAACTTTCTCTGCTGCAGTGGTGGGTTCCTACCGGTGCGGTCCACTGTACTGCACCGGTAGCGGCTGGCCGATTATGTAATTTGCGCGTGACACCTGTCCGTCATCTTCACCGGTCCGTCGTGCGTCAGCATCTTTTTTTCAGAATTTTTGGGCTTTTTTTGCTTCCTGTGCATGCGCGGAAGCAAAATCGCACGAGGGGCGCACGTGCATAGTGTGCCCGTGCCCACGAAACATGGAGATGCGCGCGCAACGCACCGGTAGCAACTTAGAGAGCAACCTGCCCCTGCTCTGCTGGTAATATATTTGCTTGGAACAGGTAAAAAAATATTGATAGATAGGTCTATCCAACAACAGCATGAATTCCTCTTATGAGCCAGCCCAAAATTCAGAATATTGATTGTCAAAACTTATCCCAATTCTACATTTGGTTTTCTTACTAGCATATTTCTCTTCAGGTTTGGGATGTGGCCATCTTTCTTATTCTAGGGATTTGCAACATATGTTCAAGCAGAATCAAAGATGGGGGGGGCTGGATCGGTTGTATGCATCACACTTGTGATTTCATGTATCTGGTGACACACCAGCAGATTCTATGGACTATAAAAATGGCCTTGGTGATCCTTCTAAAGATCACAGAAGGGAAAGTATGGTAGAAATATTTTCCAGATTGACAAACTAACAATCTTTTTTTTTTCCTGATTTGTGCTGGTGGGATTTCCAGATGTTCTTATATCTAAACAGATCCAGATTAGCTTCTGTTTGCAAGATTGAAGTATAACCCCTTTGTTGGCGAGAACATAGCAAGACTATGTCAGACCATGTATGGAAACTAGAAAAAGGGCAGAGTGACAAAGGGGAAAGTGCTGCTATTTCAGTGACTGTCCTCTGTCATGCGTATTCAGAGCTATTTGGTTCAAGATTTCACGCCTGGCCTGCTGTGAAAGACATTTATAGGGAAATAAAGGCTTCTCTCTGGAAGAGAAAGTTTTATCCTAACTATTTTGCATTTCTTTTTCTTTAGCTATTTGCAAATGAAAGCATACCTGACCACGTTGGTTTTGCACGGGTGAAAATTAACCTCCTCAATGAGAATGACAACAGACCGGTATTCAGCCAGATCCTCTACAATGTCAGCCTGTTTGAAAATGTCACAGTGGGAACTACAATTCTGAGAGTTTTGGTAAGCAGGAGACATCCATTTCCCCAGTTGCTTAGACCAATACATTACAATTTATCTGTGGCTGAAACTTTTAAATTTTCAGTAAACTGAAAATGGATTAGAAAATATGCTGGTTTTGTAATTAAAGACTCAAATGAATTTTGATTGTAAGTATACACATTCCAAAGAAAATTGCATGGACGAGCTGAAGTGCTGCAGTGGTTAAATGCAGCCATTGCAGGCTGACTGCTAGTTCAACAGTTCAGCTGTTCAAATCTCACTAGGCTCAAGGTTGACTCAGCCTTCCATCCTTCCGAGGTGGGTAAAATGAGGACCCAGATTGTTGGGGGCAATATGCTGAACTCTGTAAACCGCTTAGAGAGTGCTGTAAAAGCACTATGAAGCGGTATATAAGAAAAGTGCTATTGCTATTACTTGATTAGTTTCGGGAACGACTAGCACATATGTGCGAGGGGAACCTTCACCTTTACCTTATTCTTTATACCACTGCGGTTACATAAGGAAAATTTTCTTTCCTTCGAGTATGTTTCTCTTCACAGACCTTTTTACACTTAGACTTTGACATGTTTTCAGATTCTTCATGAACTCTCTTCTGTTATAAACACAGGGGTTGAAAAGAGAATTGTAAATGAATGGCAGAGGCATTGATTATATGCCCCAGAGCTGTGCTTGTGTTATCCAGTTCATATGCATTGGCTTGTTTATATGGTTGTGATCAGTTTCATTGAGAAAAACAACCAACCAAAGCAAAGATATCTGCAGCATAACTTGAATGGGCCTTTGATGCCTTTCCCAATAAGATGTTCAACTCTGTCTGCCCGCCCTGTTCAGCGCTGATATATTCCCCGATGCCCCATCAACCAACATATGCAAACAGGAAGACAGAACTCAGACAAAATGTTTTAAAGGGTTTATATGTAAGTGTGTTTATTCTACAAACAGATGGTATGAAACCATATAGAGCCCCTGAGCTGTTCCCATCTGACAGTTATTAATATTTCAAACAGATGTTTAGCTAGTCGGGCTGTCAAACACTAAACAATGAGATTGTTATAGCATCTTTTCTCCCCTTACACTTCCAGCTATGCCAGCATTTTGAAGCAAATCCAAAATGCCAGGAGTTGAATCCTCGATGATAAATCAGAATACGTGCAATTAGCCTTGCAATACAGATTGGCCTCCCAGCTGATCCCCAACTTTTAAGAAAGTGCTTGCGTGTATTCTTTTGATACTCGAGAGGAAACACTCTGTACATGTCAAAAGTGCTGTTCATTTATGTGATTGTTCCTGAAAGATGTTGCACTGTCTAGGCACAATTGAATGTTGATGGGAAGAGTTCAGTAATGTGCAGATTGTACTGCAAAATTATAAAATGTTTTGCTTTGGAGGGGTAGGTTTTTAAATACATACAAGTGAATTTACATTTCTAAGAATATACTAACTGCCTTGTACCAAGTCCATTGGTTCATCTAACTCACAGCTTGTCAACGTTTCCAATAGTCTAATTGGTAAACTTATATGAACAAGTGCTCTTCCAGACAAAAAAAATATATATTAATGGTTGACTTGGCAACCCAACTAAATCCTAAAATATGTTACTTATTTATTTATTTATTTATTTTGTTATTCTTATATGCCGCCCAACTCCCGAGGGACTCGGGGCGGCTTACAGCAGGGAAAAATACAAGAATAAACAAAAAATTACATAAGATTTAAAAACAGATACGAAAATTTAAAACAATTATTTAAAACAGCAACATCCATTCGACACATACATACTTGGGGGGTGGGCTCAGGTGGAATTAAGCTGTCCCCCCCACCTGCAGGAAAAGCCATGTCTTAATGGCTTTACGGAAAGCCAGCAGAGTGGGGATAATCCGGGTCTCTGGGGGTAGTTGGTTCCAGAGCGCAGGGCCAGCCACAGAGAAGGCTCTCCCCCTAGGGCCCGCCAGCCGACATTGCTTGGCCGACGGGACCTGGAGGAGGCCAACTCTGTGGGCCCTAACCGGTCGAAGGGAAGTATGAGGCAGAATGCGGTCCCGAAGATATCCTGGTCCTAAGCCATGAAGGGCTTTAAAGATGGTGATCAACACCTTGAATTGGACCCGGAGACCGATGGGCAACCAATGCAGCTGGCGGAGTATCGGTGTCACGTGGGTGTACCTTGGCACACCCACCACAGCACGCGCAGCCGCATTTTGCACCAGCTGAAGTCTCCGGATACTCTTCAAGGGTAGCCCCATGTAGAGCGCGTTGCAGTAGTCCAAGCGCGAGGTGACAAGGGCATGAGCGACCGTGAGTAGCGCCTCCTTCTCCAAATATGGCCGCAACTGGTGCACCAGGCGAACCTGTGCAAAGGCCCCCCTAGCCACAGCAGAAAGATGGTGGTCCAATTTTAGCTGCGGATCTAGGAGGACCCCCAAGTTGCGGACCTGGTCTGAGGGGGTCAGTTTCGCACCCTCAAAGACCAAGGAGGGATAGTTTTCATGAACCTTAGGAGGCAATATCCACAGCCACTCAGTCTTATCGGGGTTTAGTCTGAGCCTGTTCCTCCCCATCCAGACCTTAACGTCGTCCAGGCATCGGCACATTACATCCACTGCCTCCCTGAAGTCAGACGGGGTGGTGATGTACAGCTGGGTGTCGTCAGCGTACTGATGGAAACACACCCCATGTCTGCGGATGATCTCACCCAACGGTTTCATGTAGATGTTAAACAGGATGGGCGAGAGAACCGACCCCTGGGGCACCCCACATAATAGGGGCCTAGGGGACGATCTCTGCCCACCTGCCAACACCGACTGCATCCGATCGGAGAGATAAGAGGAGAACCACCGTAAAACGGTGCCTCCCACTCCCAACTCGCCGAGCCGATGCAGAAGGATACCATGGTCGATGGTATCGAAAGCCGCTGAGAGGTCAAGTAGCACCAGGATGGAGGAGTTCCCCGCATCCCGGGCCCGCCAGAGATCATCCATCAGGGCAACCAAGGCAGTTTCTGTACTGTAGCCGCGCCTGAAACCCGACTGATAAGGATCTAGATGGTCTGTTTCATCCAGGAGCTGCAGAAGCTGGGTCACCACCACCTTCTCCACAACTTTCCCTAAGAAAGGTAAGTTGGAGACTGGACGATAGTTCTTCAAATCAGCTGGATCCAGGGAAGGCTTCTTCAGGAGGGGTCGCACCACCGCAGTTTTTAACGACTGCGGTACGGATCCCTCCCTCAAAGAAGCGGTGATCACCGCCCGGATCCAGCTGCATGCCACCGCCCTGCTGGCTGAGACCAGCCAGGAGGGGCACGGGTCCAATAAACAGGTGGAGGTACCCATCGCTCCCACAGCCCTGTCCACATCCTCGGGAGAAACAGGGCCAAACTCCTCCCACAAAGATGGATTAAGACTAGCCCCTGTCAACTCTATGGACTCTGCCCTGCCAGAGTCCAAGTCCAACCGAATCTGAGCGACTTTATCCGACAGAAACTCAGCAAATTCCTCAGCTCTGCCTTGCAAGTGTTCCTCGCTCTCCCCTTTTCCAAGGAGGGAGCGAGTCACCCTAAACAAGGCGGCTGGACGAGAATCTGCGGACGCAATAAGAGCGGAAAGATAGGATTGTCTTGCCGCCCCTATCGCCACTAAATAAGATCTGATGTAAATTCTTAATAGTGTTCGGTCAGACTCGGCTTTCTTCGTCCTCCAGCGGTGCTCCAGACGTCTCTTCTGGCGTTTCATCTCCCGGAGCTCCTCGGTAAACCAGGGAGCTTTCCGGGATCCACTGCCACGGAGAGGTCGCTTAGGCGCAATTCGGTCTAGAGCCCCTGATGCTGCGGTGTTCCAAGCAGCAACCAGGGAGTCAGCCGAATTGTGTACCAGGGTTTCAGGTATTTCCCCAAGTTCCCTCTGGAATCCTTCCGGCTCCATTAGGCGCCTGGGGCGGAACCACCTAGTCGGTCCCGCCTCCCTGCGGGGGAGGAATGGGGGTCGTGAAATCCAGCCTCAGTAGGAAATGATCTGACCATGACAGAGGGGTGATGACTATGTCCCTTATCTTCAGATCATCTCTCCACTGCCCCGAGAGATATACTAGGTCAAGCGTGTGACCGCCCTCATGAGTCGGACCCTGGATTACTTGGGTTAGGTCCATGGTTGTCATGGAATCCATGAACTCCTGAGCTATCCCAGAGGTTTCACCAGCGGATGGCAAGTTGAAGTCCCCCAGCACCATAAGCCTGGGGAACTCAACCGCCAAGCCGGCTACTGCCTTGAGCAGCTCAGGCAGGGCCTTACTTACGCAGCTGGGAGGCAGGTACATTAAGAAAAGGCCCACCTGAACCCCTAAGTCCAACTTCAGAAGGAGCGTCTCACACCCGACAATCTCCGGGGCAGGGATCCTACGAGGATGCAGATTTCCACGCGTTATAATTGCCACTCCTCCCCCCCTTCCCTGGGGTCGAGAATGGTACTGCACCGAGAAACCGGCTGGGCATATCTCGGAGAGGGCTACTCCCCCCTCCTGCCCTAGCCAGGTCTCGGTAACACACACCAGGTCTGCCCCCTCCTCTGTGATTAAATCACATATCAGGGGGGCTTTGTTGATAATTGACCTGGCGTTAAGCAGTAGCATCCTGAGCCCAGGGCCCTGAGAACCCTGGCTGCCAGGTATCCGGGCTGAGCAAGATGGAACCAAGACAGAGGGGCCGGAACAAGGGATCGCTTGAAGACAGCGAGGTCTTATTCCCCGAGAGCGGCCCTCCCCTCTGCTCCCGCCATATCTGCCTCTTCCCATAATGACCGAGATGGTCCGGCTCTCTTCCCCACCAGAGACCCCCCCGCTGGCCCCCTTCCTTTCCTGCAGGCCATACATACCATTCTCATACATACCATTTTCATAAATACCATCCATCCTCCTACACACTCATACCCATGCACATCTCAGGTCTCAGAGGAGGAGAAATACAATTTTAAAATAAATGTTATTAAAAAGAAGGCAAACTCCTCCGAACAAGGGCATACTAGGAGGACAGGTCCTTTGCTTTGACTCAGCCTTTCCAGATGGTCTAATAGTCCAGGGATATTCTATAGTCCAGGGGTGATGAAAGCCTCCCTTCCTCCGATGTCTTTGGGGATCTGAGGTTCCCTTCCCCACGGTCTGCAACCGAGTTGGACTCGTGGGGGGGTTCCATATCTTCAGCACAGTCACTCTGTTCATTAAGATGACCCGGAACACCCACGGAGGGAGAAATGCTTTCAAACTGGGCATCCAATATAGTTATCGATTGTCACAGATGTAAAAAGAGCTCCCTGGTTATCGCTGGTAGCAGTGGGGGGGGGGTGCAGCAGTCCGGGAAGCAGCTTTAAGTAATTAATCCAAGCCAGGTTCCTCCCCCAGAGTCGCCTGGCAGTTAGAAAAGCCAGGCAGGGGATGTATGTAGAATTCTCGCGATCTTTCCAAGGTCTTTCAACGACCTCTAGGCCCTCAGAGAATAGTAATTTTCTTCAATACGTCACACTGTAAAAACAATGGCGGTGAGAGTCCCGAAAATCCACATTTAAGAATCAAATAGCCCCTGCTCTCAGTCCCGAAACGTAGGGCAAAACAAAGATAGTCCACAATGGCCCAGAAAAACAGCCCCACCTCAATCCGTGCCAGGGTTCAGTCAGCTCCAACAATGCTTACCGCCTCAATGACGATCTTCTGGGCCAAGGTGACAAATGGAGCCCAGCACCCACGCCTTCGCTGATCTCTCCGGCCGGAAATCCCAGACACAAAAAGGAACGCCCGAGCTCTCGGCCGCCGATAACAGGGCACGCCGTCCGAGCTCGCCGTCTTCTTCTTCAGCTGATGTTGGCTGATATTAAGTCCTCCTATATTCAGAGGTCGGTGTAAAGTAGCCCCAAATGCCTTCCCGAAGCAGTCCGACTTTCGTAAGAGGCCTCAGAAACAGCCGGCCCTCACGGCGTTTGTCCACACCTAAAATGGGCGGCCGTCTTCGATGGTCGGAAGAAGGGAGATCTAGGGGGTGCTCCGCGCGAGTGGCTGATGTTTTGCCACCGTCCCCTGGTGCCTGCCAAGCTCCCTGTCACACCCCGAAGCAATAAAACTCCAGGGGGGTCCTCCAACAGGCAAGCAACCGAAGATCAAATAATCTTCCTGCGGAGCAAGCTTTTAGTCCGCCATCTCCCCGCTGTGGCTCCTCCTCCTACTTGACTTTGGATCGCATCTCAGCATTTATGATATCCATAACATATATCTTCATGAAGTTTGTTTATTTGTTTGTTTATTATAGCCCATCTTGCAAGGGGCTATTCTAGGGGTATACAACAATGATTTAAACCAGAGGTCTTCAAACTTGGCAACTTTAAGCTAATTCTTCAGCTATGCTGGCTGAAGAATTCTGGGAGTTAAAGTCCACAAGTCTTAAAGTTGCCAAGTTTGGGGACCCCTGATTTAAACAATAAAGGATGTCAAAAAATAACCATGATTTAAAAGTATGCAGCATATGAGATTAGAATAGAGAGGGAGACCCCCTCAAGATCTCACTGGCCTCCTGAGACCCCAAGTCTGATGACAAAGCTGGATTTTGAGGGCTTTCAGAAATGAAGCTGAGATAACTTTGGGAGGGTGGGGAGAATATCGCATAAGACGGGTGCCATGGCAGAGAATGATCCCTCCTTGGTCCTGCCAAGGTCTGCTGGATCTGCTGGGACAGGGAGATATATTATTATTATTATTATTATTATTATTATTATTATTATTATTATTATTATTATTATTATTATTATTATTATTATTATTATTATTATTATTATTATTATTATTATTATACAATTGTATCACAGCGGCCAGTTGTTTTGCCGGATTTGGCATTGATTACTAGTCGAGCCCCACCCAGGGGCCTAGGAAGTCGTAATGTATTTTCGAAGTATATGTGCGGAACCAAGCAGTGCGGCTTTCTGCATTTGACTGATGGTGATTTTGTCAATTTTGAGCTGTTTTAAATGTAATTCCAGTGCTTTTGTGATAGCACCCAGTGTTCCAATCACCACTGGAATTACCACTGCTGGTTTGTGCCATAATCGTTGAATTTCGATTTTTAAGTCCTGGTATTTTGCGATTTTTTCGTGTTCCTTTTCATCGACCTTGCTATCACCTGGTATTGCAATGTCAATGATAGTCACCTTGTTTTTCTCGACCAGCGTGATGTCTGGTGTATTATGCGCCTGTACCTTGTCTGTTTGTATACGAAAATCCCACAAGATCTTGACCATCCGATTTTCAGTGACTTTTTCAGGCTTGTGTTCCCACCAGTTTGTAGCAGTATGGATGTTATAATTTTTGCATAAATTCCAGTGGATCATTTGTGCAACAGAGTTGTGTCGTAATTTGTAATCAGTCTGCGCGATTTTCTTGCAGCAGCTGAGCACATGGGCTACAGTTTCATCAGCTTCCATGCATAATCTGCATTTAGCATCATTTGAAGATTTATCAATTTTGGCCTTTATGGCATTTGTACGAATTGCCTGTTCTTGTGCGGCCAGGATCAATGATTCTGTTTCTTTCTTTAAAGTACCAGATGTTAACCATAACCAAGTTTTTTCACTGTCCACTTTGTCTTTTATTTTTTCCAGAAATTGGCCATGTAATGCTTTATTTTGCCAACTCTCCATTCTTGATTTTATCACATTTTTTCTGTATTCTTGTTTCGTCTGTTGGACCTTCAGTAGATTTTTGTTCTTTACTTCAATTAATAGATGTTCTTGACTTTCTTTTAAATAATCCGCCAATGCATGCTTTTCTTCTTCAACTGTTTGCTTTACTTGTAGTAGTCCTCTGCCACCTGATTTTCTGGGCAGGTAAAGTCTATCAGTGTCACTACGTGGATGTAAACTGTAGTGCATTGTCATTAGTTTTCTGGTGTTTCGGTCCAAAATGTCCAAATCAGCTTGTGTCCAGTTAATTATACCAGCCGTGTATCTTATGACTGGTATTGCCCAGGTATTCATGGCCTTGATGGTGTTTCCACCATTTAATTTAGATTTCAAAATTTTCCTAACTCTGTTGGTGTACTCACTTCTAATGATAGTTTTCACTTCTCCATGTCTGATGTTATCCAACTGCAGAATGCCCAGATATTTATAGGCTTCATTTTGATTGCATTTAATTAATTGGCCATTGGGCATTTCAATTCCGTCACATGTAGTGATTTTGCCCCTTTTCATAGATACAGTGGCACATTTTTCCATGCCAAACTGCATTGAGATATCTGTGCTGAATATTAGGACTGTGTTGGGTCAGTGATTGGATTTCTATTTCTGACTTTCCATACAGTTTCAAATCATCCATATACAATAAATGTGAAATTTTTTCAGCGTCTTTGGCTATTTGGTATCCAAGTTTCATTTTTTTTAAGATTACTGATAGTGGGATCATTGCGATGATGAATTAAATACATACATTATTATTATTATTATTATTATTATTATTATTATTATTATTATTATTATTATTATTATTATTATTATTATTATTATTATTATTATTATTATTATTATTATTATTATTATTATTATTATTATTATTATACAATTGTATCACAGCGGCCAGTTGTTTCGCCGGATTTGGCATTGATTACTAGTCGAGCCCCACCCAGGGGCCTAGGAAGTCGTAATGTATTTTCGAAGTATATGTGCGGAACCGAGCAGTGCGGCTTTCTGCATTTGACTGATGGTGATTTTGTCAATTTTGAGCTGTTTTAAATGTAATTCCAGTGCTTTTGGGATAGCACCCAGTGTTCCAATCACTACTGGAATTACCACTGCTGGTTTGTGCCATAATCGTTGGATTTCAATTTTTAAGTCCTGGTATTTTGCAATTTTTTCGTGTTCCTTTTCATCGACCTTGCTATCTCCTGGTATTGCAATGTCAATTATAGTCACCTTGTTGTTCTCGACCAACGTGATGTCTGGTGTATTATGCGCCAGTACCTTGTCTGTTTGTATACGAAAATCCCACAAGATCTTGACCATCTGATTTTCAGTGACTTTTTCAGGCTTGTGTTCCCACCAGTTTGTAGCAGTATGGATGTTATAATTTTTGCATAAATTCCAGTGGATCATTTGTGCAACAGAGTTGTGTCGTAATTTGTAATCAGTCTGTGCAATTTTCTTGCAGCAGCTGAGCACATGGGCTACAGTTTCATCAGCTTCCTTGCATAATCTGCATTTAGCATCATTTGAAGATTTATCAATTTTGGCCTTTATGGCATTTGTACGAATTGCCTGTTCTTGTGCGGCCAGGATCAATGATTCTGTTTCTTTCTTTAAAGTACCAGATGTTAACCATAACCAAGTTTTTTCACTGTCCACTTTGTCTTTTATTTTTTCCAGAAATTGGCCATGTAATGCTTTATTTTGCCAACTCTCCATTCTTGATTTTATCACATTTTTTCTGTATTCTTGTTTCGTCTGTTGGACCTTCAGTAGATTTTTGTTCTTTACTTCAATTAATAGATGTTCTTGACTTTCTTTTAAATAATCCGCCAATGCATGCTTTTCTTCTTCAACTGTTTGCTTTACTTGTAGTAGTCCTCTGCCACCTGATTTTCTGGGCAGGTAAAGTCTATCAGTGTCACTACGTGGATGTAAACTGTAGTGCATTGTCATTAGTTTTCTGGTGTTTCGGTCCAAAATGTCCAAATCAGCTTGTGTCCAGTTAATTATACCAGCCGTGTATCTTATGACTGGTATTGCCCAGGTATTCATGGCCTTGATGGTGTTTCCACCATTTAATTTAGATTTCAAAATTTTCCTAACTCTGTTGGTGTACTCTCTTCTAATGATAGTTTTCACTTCTCCATGTCTGATGTTATCCAACTGCAGAATGCCCAGATATTTATAGGCTTCATTTTGATTGCATTTAATTAATTGGCCATTGGGCATTTCAATTCCGTCACATGTAGTGATTTTGCCCCTTTTCATAGATACAGTGGCACATTTTTCCATGCCAAACTGCATTGAGATATCTGTGCTGAATATTAGGACTGTGTTGTTGGTCAGTGATTGGATTTCTATTTCTGACTTTCCATACAGTTTCAAATCATCCATATACAATAAATGTGAAATTTTTTCAGCGTCTTTGGCTATTTGGTATCCAAGTTTCATTTTTTTTAAGATTACTGATAGTGGGATCATTGCGATGATGAAGAGGAGGGGTGAAAGTGAATCTCCCTGAAAAATTCCTCTCTTGATATTAACCATTCCATAGTTCTCATTCCCTACTGCCAACACAGTTCTCCATTGTTTCATCGCTTTTTCAGTGAATGATGTAATATTTTTGCTGATGCCAATAGTTTCTAAGCATTTGATGATCCAGCTGTGTGGCAGTGAGTCGTACGCCTTTTTGTAATCAATCCAGACCATATTCAAGTTCGTTTTTCTGTTCTTACAGTTTTCTAGTATCATTTTGATTATTATTATTATTATTATTATTATTATTATTATTATTATTATTATTATTATTATTATTATTATTATTATTATTATTATTATTATTATTATTATTATTATTATTATTATTATTAATAACTTATTCATTAAGCAGGAAACTCAGTCAACTGAACATTTAAAGATGTATCGCAAATATCATTGACTGGCACTGATGGTTGATACGGGTTGCTGCCAGCATCTTCGGTATCGACCAAGTACCTTCTTAAAATGTATGCTGTTCCGAGTAGCCCAGCTTTTTGCAGTTCCGCTGGTGTTATTGCAGGAAGCTGTAATTTCTTGATGTATTTTATAAAATTCTTGGACATGGTGCCAAGTGCCCCGATGACACTGGGTATCACTGTCATATGTTTCATCCATAATAGTATAGTTTCAATGGCCAGGTTGCGATATTTCGTGATTTTTTTCTAGTTTTTGTTCTTCGACTCTGGTGTCTCCTGGTACAGTGATGATGATGATGATGATGTTGTTGTTATTTACACAATGTGAAATCACAGCTGCCACTTCTTTAGCTGGTGTTGACCTTCACACACATCAAGGTCTTGTCAGGAACCTAGGATGTCATAAGGTTTTTGTGTAGTATATATGTGGATCCAAGGTGTCTGGATTTTTCTGGTTGAGAGATGCAAATGTTGTCAATGTGCAGATTTTCTAAGTGCTCTCCAAAATATTTTGGCAAGGCACCCAGTATGCCAGTAACTAATAGGGCAGTGATGGCGAACCTATGGCACGGGTGCCACAGGTGGCACGCGGAGCCATATCTACTAGCACGTGAGCCGTTGCCCTAGCTCAGCTCCAGCGCACATGTGCGTGCATGCCAGCTGATTTTTGGCTCACGCGGAGGCTCTGGGAGGGCAATTTTGGCCTCCAGAGGGCCTCCGGGGTGGCAGGGGGGAGCGTTTTCGCCCTCCCCAAGATCCAAGAAAGCCTCTGGAGCCTGGGGAGGGCACAAAATGGGCCTACTGGGCCCACTGGAAGTCGGGAAATGGGGGAGTGGGGGGGTCATGCATGCATGCGCAGGTGGTGGGGCAAGTGGGGGGCTTTGAATTATGGGTGTGGGCACGCACGAGCGTGCGATAGCGTGTGCGCACACTATTTCGGCACCCGAGGAAAAAAAGGTTCGCCATCACTGTAATAGGGTGTACCACGGCTCATTTATGCCATAATCTTTCCTCTTTGATTTTCAGATTGTAATCTTCTCCAATACTTTGCTTTCTGTTCTACTAACCCCTGGCATTGCTGCTTCAATTATCCGTACTTTCTTTTTTTTCAACCACAGTTAAATCTGATGTGTTATGACTTTATTAATACGTTAATACTCAGTTTTGACTACTTTTTCAACTGTATTTCCCCATTTTTTTTTCATACCTGGGACATAATAATTTTTACAGAGATTTGAGTGAATAATTTTGGCATACTGTGTTTTGTTGTTTATAATCAGTTTGCGTGATCTTCTTTCACAAGCTGAGTATGCGATCTAATATTTCTTATGCGCGGAAGCAAAATCGCACCGAAATCTCTCGCGCGTGAGCATCCCCTCGCGAGATTTCGGCGAGATTTTGTTTCCGCGCATGTGCAAAAGCAAAATCGCGTGAGGGGGCGCGTGTGTAGTGAGTGCGCGCACCTCCGAAACGTGGAGATGCGTGTGCAGTACACCGGTATCGGTAAGTGAGCAACCCGCCCCTGATCTGTACCTTTCGTTGTTCAAACTTTGCCTCTGAATGTACTACCACACCCCCTTTCCATCAGTTCATTGAACAGTCACAAAAAGCCTCCACTTTATCAATGAAATGTCTTCCTAGCTCCTGGCAAGAACTCCACGAGATTCAGGAAGGGATGTCAATGCCTTCCCCCTCCCCCACTAATTTAGGGTGCTCTTTGCTTTTTCTGCATACCTTGTTCCTAGAGGCTATAAAGATATACAACAACCAACATGCTCAGGAAGTGTGAAATTCATTCTTGTTGACCTTTCCGTTGTATTATTAAAAGGTTTCATGCTACTTGTTTCAAGGGAGAGTTGAGTCTTGTTATTTCAATATCTGCTGGGACTGGGACTTGCCAATGTCTGCCTAAGTCATTGTTAGTAACAGACACAGATTTTACCATCAAGCTTAGGGCCTCATGGATGATGGTGCTTCTGAATATTCCATTGCAGTTACTGCTATATGTGCCTGTTGGTCCTTTCAGGGTTTTTTTTTGGCTAGATTTCAAAAGTGTCTTGCCATTGCCTTCTTCTGAGGGCTGAGAGATGGTGATTGGCCCAAGGTCAATCACCTCTGCTCACTGCCAGGAGTTCGATTCTGACCAGCTCAAGATTGACCCAGCCTTCCATCCTTCTGACGTGGGTAAAATGAGGACCCAGATTATTGGGGGCAATATGCTGGCTCTGTAAACCGCTTAGAGAGGGCTGTGAAACACTATGGAGTGGTATATAAGTCTAAATGCTATTGCTATTGTTATTGTGGCCCAGTGCCTTAACCTCTACATTAAACTGGCTTTCTACTGTTATATGAAGATAACTTTTAAAATGATTGTGTTTGCCTGTATAATCTATGCCTAAATGACAATGCCTGTCTGGCCAGTACTGTATATGAATATACTCTACTCTACTCTACTCTACTCTACTCTACTCTACTCTACTCTACTCTACTCTATTCTACTCTACTCTACTCTACCCTACCCTACCCTACCCTACCCTACCCTACCCTACCCTATTCTATTCTCACAGTATTTCTGTCCTAGTTGTATTATTAGTTCCTTTCTTCTTTGACATTCTGTTTGAGGCCTCAAAGTGTTTTATAAACCTTAATATGAGCAGCATATAAATACAAATAAATTATAAATTATAAATTATAAATTATAAATTATAAATTATAAATTATAAATTATAAATTATAAATTATAAATTATAAATTATAAATTATAAATTATAAATTATAAATTATAAATTATAAATTATAAATTATAAATTAATTATAAATTATAAATTATAAATTATAAATAAATTATAAATTATAAATTATAAATTATAAATTATAAATTATAAATTATAAATTATAAATTATAAATTATAAATAATTATAAATTATAAATTATAAATTAATTATAAATTATAAATTATAAATAAATATAAATAAATATAAATAAATATAAACAAACATAAATAAATAAATAAATAAATAAATAAATAAATAAATAAATAAATAAATAAATAAATAAATAAATAAATAAATACCTGAATGAAAAGCTTTGGATGCATAAGCATTGAACAGATCAAATTTCCTATTCACCTTAGAAATGAACAATTATTTATTACATTCTGATTTGAAGTACTCAGAAGCATTAGAAATCTTGCATTTTTTTGTGGTCGCACAAACTTTACCCAGCCCCAATTTCTGCAGACTTATTACTGGATCAATAAGTATCTGCATGGATAAATGATCCCATACAAAATCACGAACAAAAGCAGTGCTTGTTGTTTGGCTTCACTCTTTTCTGAGTCAGTATATTGTATTGGAAGCCAGCAGGCTAGTCAGACTGCGAAGTCTTTATCTTCTGGCAATAATGAACAGTCGTATTAATGCCTGCAGCTGTCTGGGTCTCAGAAAGACTCCTGTCATTTATTCAGCGCTGCTTGCAAACTGTAAAAGTGAGTGGTTTCGGAACAGCAGGGTCACCGTGACCCTTGGAGCTTACGTCCATACACTTCAAATCTCTCTTCTTACTAAGCTTAAATCAGCAGAGTCAAATTATAGGATAAAGAGAAGTTGTGCTAATCTTCAGAAGTCTTATGGAGGCTGAAATGTCCATATATGTGGATATCACACTTTTTCAGTCAGCCGGAGCATGAATGGAATTGCCTATATTGTTGAGCTGAAATTGTTCTGTTGCGTAAACCTTAGTTCTTGTTTTCCTCCCACCTGACAAACAGGTGGTAAAAAACGGCCTAGGTCTTCCTTTCTCTTTTCCCTGCATTATTTAAATCGTATACGTCAGTGATGGAGAACCTTTTTTGGTTCGCGTGCCAAAAGGGGGGAGTGCGGGGGGGTCACACGCATGCGTGCCCACACCCATAATACCATGCGGACACCCCCCCCGTGCATGTGCGCATGACATACACACACACACGCTCCCAGCACATGATGGCACACCCGTTTTTGGCTCTCCCCAAGCTCCAGAGCCTTTCTAGGTGCCTGGGGAGGGCAAAAATGACCTCCCCCCAGAGGCCCTCCAGAGGCAGAAAATGGCCCATTTGCCAACTTCCAGTTGGACTGGAAGGCCCGTTTTTTTGCTCTCCCCAAGCTCCAGAGCCTTTCTAGGAGTTTGGGGAGGGCAAAAACGGCCTTCCCCACCCCCTCTGGAGGCTGGAAACAGCCTGTTTCCTGACTCCCAGTGGGCCCAGAAGGCCTGAAAATCAGCTGGCGCACTGGACCTGAGTTCACTTACCCACCAATATGGCTCCACATGCCACTTTTGGCACGTGTGCCATAGGTTCGCCATCACGGGTATACATCTTCGTTTTTCTTTATAGCTCAAGGCTAGCAACAAGAAGGTGTGACACATGAAATGAAAAGTTTGTTTCAGAATAAGTAATAGACAAGCAGCCATGAAAACAGTTTAGTATTCAGCAGTAAACATTTCAATGTACAACGTGCTTAAGGTGTTAAAAACCACACATGCTATAACTGCTTTTCAAAACAATGTTTTAATTCTTGGTGTTATAAAGTTTCACAATATTTATTCACACTGCAGAGAGTTTTGCATGTGTCTTATAGTGCTTTTTTCTTGAACTAAGCAAATTGAAAGAAATTCCCTATTTCATTTACCAAAACCTTTTATTTCTGTTCATTAAGTATTGTTTGCATTTGTTTTGTTCTTCTTCCTTTTGTTTTCCTGTTCTAAGAATAGAGAAGCCCTACTAAGCATTTTCTAACAGACTCAGCATGAGGCTGTTCAAGAGCTCAGTCTTGAACTCGGCTCATGAGACTAACATATCTTCCTCTACAAATTATTTCTGCTTTTAAGGCGCAGAAGGAAGATAGAATTCCTGCATTTGGAAACTACTATGCACGTTTTTTCTTTACTTATGCCAAACTCAGAGAGGGAGGGAGGGAGGGGGGGAGGGAGGGAGGGAGGGGGAGAGAGAGAGAGAGAGAGAGAGAGAGAGAGAGAGAGAGAGAGAGAGAGAGAGAGAGAGATTAATTATTTTATGAAAAACCACTTCTCCAAGCTCTTGGAATGTTGCTATATATGGAGTCATAAAGATTTTGAGGTTCAAAATCTCATAAACAAAATTTCACGGTAACAACTTGCTGACAAAGGATTTCATTCACTTTTTTAATTGTACATAGGTTTACTCTCTCTTTCATCTTGTCTTCCATTATCTTCTCTTTAAAATTGCTCTGTACTTTGAGAGATGGAATCCTGTTGCATGCCAAAATGTGTACTGCGCTCATCTAATTTATCTAAGTAAAATACAATGAAAATATGAATAAAAGTAGGCAGAATTCCTCTTGATTCCCAAGTGATTAATTTTTGCAGATCGCCTTACTTTGCAATTGGAAGAAATGGCTTAATGGCATTCCCAAGAATGTCTAGTAGTGTATTGGTATCCAGAATTCTCCATCTTTCCTTTTTCAACATATATTCTTTTCAACAACAGATTACTGTACCAGGAAAACTGGTCAGAGATTTTATCCTAAAACTGAAAGGTTGTTGGAGAGGATACTTTGGATGTTTTAGTCTGATATCCAGTAGTGGGTTCCTCCCGGTGCGGTCCGGTACGGCGCACCGGTAGTGGCCCGCTGGTGACGTCATGTCCCGGTGCCGGTCCCTGAGCGCCGCCATTTTTTTCCTGAATTTTTTTGAATTTTTTTCGATTTTGGGGGGAATTTTATTTTTTTCTTCTCCTGAGCATAGGCAGAAGCCGAGTTTCCGGCACTGCATATGCATCTCCATTTTGTTTGGGGCGGGTTTTTTTAAAAAAAAATTCGGGGGGGGGGGTTTGCACTGCGCAAAAACTTCTTCCGGGCCAGGAGCAGAAGCCATCTGCCCTCTGCCTGGGTCGTTTGGAAAAGGGAAGGAAAGTGTTTTCGGGAGGCAGCCACCTAGAGGTAAGAAAATGAACCCCTGAGGGAAGGAGCCCCCGAAGCTGCCGGCATTGCAGCCGTCCCCACTCCCCGCAGCTTGGAACTGCAAGCGGAACAGGTCCTCGGCTGTTGCGAAGAAGTGGCAGGTCTGGGTGCCCCAAGCCTACTTTGAGAGCTGCTTTACAAACAAGGTGCAAAGAGAACGAAGCAGGCATGGCACAACCAGACCTGCCACTTCTTCGCAACAGCAGAGGACAGAAGAGTTCGCTCAGGAGCAATACCGGCGAGGAAGGTGGCCGGGTCGGAGGGAGGCGAAGCCCGAGCTCTCTCGGATGGATAAACAAGTGTGGAGAGGCGAAGGGAAGTGGACTCAGCCCCCCCGTGTGTTGCATCCCCCTCCCGGCCATCGCCCATGCCTCCTTGCCACCAGCGTCTCCTGAAGCCTCCCCCCCCGTTGGAGCCGCGACAAGAATGGGGGGGAGGGAAGCCCGGTAAGCTGGGCGCCTGAAAACGGAGGGGAGGTGTGAGCGAAGGCTGGGAGCAACACACGGGAGGCTTTTGGGTGTCCCGTGGATGCGCTGCTTTTTTCTCCCGCTGCTGCTGCTCTGGTGCAAGAGAGAGAAAGGAACTGCAGGGAGCCTCCCGTGTGTTGCAACCCTCTCACACCCTTCGCTTGCACCGCCAGCGTCTCCTGAAGCCTCCCCCCTGTTGGAGCCACAACAAGGATGGAAGGGAAGCCCGGTAAGCTGGGCGCCCGAAAACGGAGGGGAGGTATGAGCGAAGGCTGGGAGCAACACATGGGAGGCTTTTGGGTGTCCCGTGGATGCGCTGCTTTTTTCTCCCGCTGCTGCTGCTCTGGTGCGAGAGAAAGAGAGAGAAAGGAACTGCAGGGAGCCTCCCGTGTGTTGCAACCCTCTTCCACCCTTCGCCTGCACCTCCAGCGTCTCCTTAAGCCTCCTCCTCCCCGTTGGAGCCGCGAAACTCTGCCGCGCCAGAAAACTCTCCCGCGGTTCTAGGACGGTGGAGGAAGAGGCAAGCCCTTCCTGCCCGCCTGCCTCCCTTCCAGCTTGGTGTGCCTCTCCCAAGCAATGGCCACTGCCTTTGCTGGCTCTCCCAAGCAAGCTCTCGCCATCCCGAAACTCCGTCGCGCCAGAAAACTCTCCCGCGGTTCCAGGATGGTGGAGGAAGAGGCAAGCCCTTCCTGCCCGCCTGCCTCCCTTCCAGCTTGGGGCGCCTCTCCCAAGCAATGGCCACTGCCTTTGCTGGCTCTCCCAAGCAAGCTCTCGCCATCCCGAAACTCCGTCGCACCAGAAAACTCCCCCGCGGCTCCAGGACGGTGGAGAGTCCAGGCAAATTGTGCCCCCACTGCCGCTGCTGCCGCCGGCATTCTTGAGTTGCAGGCTGCATAGGTATGGGACAATGCAGCCTCCGTGTTCAGACTGTTTAATATTGCATGCTGTTTTTTGGTGGGGTTTTTTTGGGGTGGGTGAGTGGACAAACAACGATCTGTGTCTTTTCTGTGCCAGATTTGAAACTCTATGTGTTGCAATATAACTCTGGAAAATAGAGTTTATGTTTATGTTTATGCCTTCTGTATATTTTAAATTCTCATTTCCTATACAATTTTTAAATGGTCCGTGGTATACTTAACAACTTCTATTTCTGATTATTACTATCATGGAATCTAGTGAATGGTTTAAATAAATATGTTGAAATATTATCGATATCTCACTAGGTTGGAGAAAACTGGCCCACGTGTTGTCTTAACACTGGAGAGACTAATAAAAAGAAAATCCATAATGCTGTGCCCAGTGTTATGCTTAGAAAATGAGACAAACTATAAAATAGATTTCCCCTAGAGATGGAGACTTCTCCTGACATGAATTACGGTACCTTCCAGATGTTAATAAAAATAAAGCTTTTGAGGATTTTTCATAGTTTAAAGGGGGGGCTGTTATCATGTGGAACAATATTTTTGTATGTTGTTCCAGAAGTGATGTTGATTTAAAATTTGCTAATTATTTATATAATATTGTGGTATTTTATTATGGACTATGCTGGATATTGCTGAGATCTTCTGATTGGGGAGGTATGTGATGGATGGATGCATGGATAGAGAGAGAGAAAGAGAAATGGAGATATAGAAATGGAGAGAGAGAGAGAGAGAGAGAGAGAGAGAGAGAGAGAGAGAGAGAGATGGATAGATATGCATAGATGATAGATAGATAGATAGATAGATAGATAGATAGATAGATAGATAGATAGATAGATAGATAGATAGATAGATAGATAGATCGATGAGAGATAGAGATAATGATATAGATATAGATATATAGATTAGATATAGATATTATAGATGATAGATGATAGATATATTACTTGAAAGGAAAGAAGGAAAGGAAAGGAAAAGAAGGGAAGGGAAGGGAAGGGAAGGGAAAGGAAAGGAAAAAAGGAAGGAAGGAAACAAGAAAGAAAGAAAGAAAGAAAGAAAGAAAGAAAGAAAGAAAGAAAGAAAGAAAGAAAGAAAGAAAGAAAGAAAGAAAGAGAGGATGGGAGATAGAGACAAGAAAGGAAGGAAGGAAGGGAGAGTGAGAGAGAGAGAGAGAGAGAGACAAGAAAGGAAGGAAGGAAGGCTGGCAATGGGGGGTGCAATTGTTTCTTTTAGGGAGCACAACTGGCTGGAAGTTGTAGTAAGATATCAGTTTAATGGACTAATGGGGAGAAGAGGCGTCTGTTAAAACAAAATGTCTGTTAAATTCAAATGGTAAGTGGGATTTTTCTTAAGTTAATTTTTCATTTTTAGCCAATGGTATAAGGGATTTTTATGCAGAAGCATAAATTCCATAGGCTGATTTTGTCTGCTGCATCTGAAGTCACTAACTAAGGGTCTGTTAAACCAAGGAATTACTCTAGAGGCATACTTGTTATTGTTATAGCTTTATTTTTTTGTAAATAATGCATCTTGCAAAAAGAAGCATATAATTCCTATTCCTGGTCTCTGGTCTCAAAGATCCCCTATCTCTGGTCTCAAAGATCCCCATCCAACATACAAGTGAAATAATACTTTCTGGACATCGGAATAAGAGATCTGCAGGGCAGAGAAATACTAACTTGTTTTCTGATACTTCATTATGATCTCTGCTCTCACTGCAAAAAGCAGCACATTTGCTAGCAGGAAGGTTCTCCAAAATCCTGTCATATCCATACCATCCATAGAGAATGGGAGGGTGATGCCTCCTCTCCAAGAATCTATCAACATTGTGTAGCATAAGTTACAGTTTTCCACAGAGATAAACATTTGATGAAAATCTGGATTTTTAAATAAAAGAATTCCAGGAAATGGTACAGAAAATGCAACAAAAATATCCAGATCCTTCATAAATCAAAGTGTAGCTAAACTTTGAAAGAAATTTCCTTGATTTTTAAAAAGTTAAAGTGGACTCTGGGTGTGTTTTTCCAAATGCAGTAGGTGAGGTTGAATGTGTATAGTTTTAGAAGAGGGGTGTGTGTGTGTGTGTACATACACATACAGTATATATAGTAGATAATGTATATTTTTGTGTGCCTGTGTGTAATATGTACTGTATGTACACATTACATAGGATTAAATAGTATATTTTGGATGTTCAGTAGTAGTAAATAGATAGGGAAATTGTACCTCATTGAGGCCTTTGAGGTAAGGAGAGGCCAGGCACCCTAACCCTAACCCTTGACGTGAGTGACGTCAAGTTGGCCACGCCCACCCAGTCACATGACCACCCAGTCACATGATCACCAAGCAACCCCCGCCTGGTCACATGGTCGGCAAGCCACTCCCACCCGGTCACATGACCGCAAAGCCACTCCCACCTGGTCACATGGCTGGCAAGCCACTCCCACCCGGTCACATGACCATCAAGCCACACCCACAAAATAAGCCACGCCCACAGAGTGGTAGTAAAAATTTTGGGAACCCTCCACTGCTGATATCACACATGGAGTTTATCACTTGACTGGGCAAAATAAGTTGATCTCTTCTAATATGCTGGCTCTTGCTTATCTCTACTTTTTGTAAAAGTATGGGACTAGTCCTAATAAAAGAAGAAGGCCCTGTTTAATAACACCTAAGAAGGAGACCAAAGTGTTTTTTCTTCACAAGGGAATCTGCTCATGTTCTGGAATCCAGGATCCTATTTAATCAGATAATATTACCTTAGAATGAATATATGGATTTTATTTGAAATGCTTTTGTCTGGTGATTGCCATTCCTTAATCCTCCTGCTTTCTACTTGCATCCTCTTTCTTTCTTTCTTTCTTTCTTTCTTTCTTTCTTTCTTTCTTTCTTTCTTTCTTTCTTTCTTTCTTTCTTTCTTTCTTTCTCTTCCTTTCTTTCCTGCCTTCCTTCCTTCCTTCTTTCCTTCTTTCCTTCTTTCCTCCCCCTTTAGATGGCTACCTCTGGTATCTTAAGGATTTCCACAGAAATTGTTAATACTGCCACTCTGGTTTTGGGATAGGGAAGTCCAAAGCATCTTTCTTGTTTCTGTGTGTGTGTGGGGTCCCCCTAAAGCTGGGCTGAAGAGGATGTTTAGCAGAATAGCTAAGAACCCCCTCCCCCAAGCTGGACAGGTAGAAGGTAGATGTAGAGTCTCCTGTTTGGGCAAGGGGTTGGATTAGATGACCTGCAAGGTCCCTTCCAACTCTGTTAATCTGTTAGAACATGTTAGGGAGGCTCAGCTTAACTTAGTGGTAACTTACTGAAATTAATTTCAACTGAAATCCTTGGGATATCCAACTACAGATAAGTCACCCCAAGCCAGTCCATAAGAGTGAGCTAGCTTGCGCTTTGAGTCTCGTGCCCACTGGCTTTTCATAAGGTGATTAAAAGATAGTTAAAGATTAAAGACACAGAGGATACTTTGAGTGAAGCTGAGATGGTTACTGCACAGATTCTTCTATATATTTTTCTTGGCAACAGAAAGGACGTCGTTTCATAGATCCTCTTTCTGATATTTTTAAAAACTTTTCAGTCTGTAGCCTTAAGAATTTCCAGGCACTCCTTCCCATCCAAATTCATTTGACTTTGCTTAACTTTTTTAGAATCAACCAAGATCAGCGAGATACTACCACCTCATATGACCATGTTTGAGTAGGATGTAGGCATTTGTACACAAGTACAAGGAAGTCTCAAGAATTGAAGACAAACACAGCAAAAATGAGGTAGAGCAAATAAGTAACTGCAAATAGGCATATAGATTGCAGCTCAAATATGCATAATAATTAATTCAGAGTTGTTTCCGTCTACTTTAAAATGATTTGTTCTTGTAGTGACATGGATTCCATTTGATTTTGAAGCTCCTAGACAATCACTTAAGAAAATATTATTTTCCAAGTAGACCTGCTGCTCATAACTCATTCCATCACTCTGTCTGATTTGATGAGATTGGACTGAAATCATTTATTTTAGCCTGCTTAGATTTCCTGATGCCAAACAGTTGCTTAGCTTCTTATTTATTTGTTTGTTTGTTTATTTGTTTGTTTATTTGTTTGTTTGTTTGTTTATTTGTTTATTTATTTATTTATTTATTTATTTATTTATTTATTTATTTATTTATTTATTTATTTATTTATTTATTTGACATTCTTATATGCCGCCCAACTCCCGGAGGACTCCGGGCGGCGTACAACAACAAAAAATACAAGAAACCAATAATAAATATGCATTTAAAAACAAATATAAAAATTAAAACCGTAATTCTTCAGCTGAGCTTTCAGAGACCCTGTTTTAGATACCCGTGAGATCTTGCTTTCTTCTTTCTTTCTTTTGATGAAAGAATATTGACATGAAGGATCTAGAAATCAGGGGTGAAATGCTACCGGTTTCGGCCCGGTTCAGGTGTACCGGTAGAGGCAGCGGCTGGTGATTCGTAGAACTGCTAGCGGCAGCAGCACGAGGCTCCGCCCACCCACCCGGACACCACCATTTTCTTTTTTTAACCCTCTGCGCATGCACAAAGCCTTCTGCGCATGCGCAGAGGGGGGGGAAGTGCACGCAATGGTGGCAAATCGCACACTTCCGAAGATAAGAGAAGATAAGTAGATTTCACCTTTGATCTGAATGACAAGGAAACACTTGTTTTCAGCAAGGCAAGAACAGGCAATATCTATTTTTCCATTTATTCCATTGCCATTAACGATTTTTTTTCACCATAAATCCTCTCTGAGCCTTTCCACAGGCTAAACATGTTTGATCTTCATGAAATCCTCAGGTCATTGTTATCACCACCCTGCAACCCTCAAGAACCCAAATAAATAAAAGACAACTATGGAACTGTGTAAATGTTAGTCATGATTCAGCAAGGCAAAGAAACAAAAGAGTTCCACCTTATTGGAGATAGTTTTGTGTTCTATTTGATATGTGTCAGGTCTTCACATACAGTACTTAACAGTGTTTTTCATCCTCAGCCACTTAAGAATCTGGACTTCAACTCCCAGAATCCCCCAGCACAACATGTCATTCTCATCCTCAACAACTTTAAGAGGTGTGGACTTCAACTCCGACACTGGCTAGGGAATTCTAGGAGTTGAAGACTACACAAAGTTGAGAAATACTGTACTAATATATGATTGAAGAGGACCCTTCGGACATCTGTAGCAAAATCATTATGTTCATTACCGTATTTTTCGGAGTATAAGACGCACCGGAGTATAAGACGCACCTTAGTTTTGGGGGAGGAAAACAAGGAAAAAAGGCCTCTGCCTCCAAGCAATTTGCCAAACAGCAAACAGCACAGAAGATATACACTGTTTGCTGTGTATTTCTGTGCATGTGTGCCTGACCCATAGAAATAGCAAAGAATTGGAGAAATGTACATTATGCCACATTTTCTTAAATGTAGTCACACTAACTCCTCCCAATTATTTAAATAGATCTACTCCAAGGTAAGTCAGGATTTAACTCTAATACTAAACAGGACACTGTTACATTTCAGACTATACTTGTACAGAGCTGTTAAAATTAATTAAAATTTCTGAAAGTATACATTATTCTCTATTATTTAAAAGAAGATACAATAGCACTGGGCCTCTTCAGAGCAAGCATTTATTTTAAAAAGCTTCTTTATTTTGTTAAGTTGTCTAGATTTACAGGGGTCTCCAACCTTGGCAACTTTAAGACTTGTGGACTTCAACTTCCAGAATTCCACAGCCAGCAAAGCTAACAAAGCTGGCTGTGGAATTCTGGGAGTTGAAGTCCACAAGTCTTAAAATTGCCAAGGTTGGAGACCCCTGGCTCTAGAACAATAATAAAGCACTCTTTAAAAAATAAGTCTAATAATTTGAACATTCTACAGACATTTATAGTTATTCACTTACCCCCTTTCATCCAGTTCAGCAGAAAATAAAAATCTGCGTGTCTCTCCCAGCTATTTGCCTCTTTGCAGTTTCAGTTTCAGTTTCATTTTAGCACGTGGCAAATCAGCTGGGCATCGGGAAGCTGCTACGGACTTGCTTGTCTTAACAGGCTCTTCCCTGTTTGCTGTAAACAGGTAAATTGCTGGAAGACAGAGGCCAAAGGGTGGGGGTGGCTGGGTGGGTGGGGCTACATTCAGTGTATAAGACGCACCCAAGTTTTCACCCTCTTTTTGGGGGTAAAAAGGTGCATCTTATACTCTGAAAAATACGGTAATTGTTCATTGCCTTCCTCATTTTATCTCTTTTAATTAAAGTTATAGTCACTTTCATATTAGCCACTTTCACCCAGAGTCAGTGCTTTTTCAATTTCCAACTGGGTCTCATACACAAGAGGCTTCCTATGCGTGAATGCATACGCAAGCACACACATACAAGTTTTTATGTCTCCCTCCCTCTTTTCCTACTAGTTGTAAATCAACAACAAAAAATATCAATGTTGATATCATGTGCCATCTAAAAGAAGATCAGCCTACCTAAAATGCTAACAACTTCCACAGTTTCCTAGCATTGACTTCCTGTTGGTCTAAACTACTATGTAAAATCACTTCCCTCCAACTGGACATTTACATTCATGTGAAGTTCTAGGATCACTTTACAAAGCTTTACTAAGACCACACTTGGAAATACTGCATCCAGTTCTCGTCACCACAATACAGTGCACAGAAAAGCAACAAAAATGATTAGGGGGATGGAGGCTAAAACATTCGAAGAACAGTTCCGGGAATTGGGTATGTCTAGTCTAATGAAAAGTAATACTAGGGGTGACATGATAGCAGTGTTCTAATACTTGAGGGCTCCTACAAAGACGAAGAGGTCAAATTTTATTCCAAATCACCTGAAGCAGTGGTGAGTTCCTACCGGTGCAGTCCACTCTATAGCACCGGTAGTGGCCCGCTGGTGACATCACAGTACCGGTGCGGTCGGTTGCCGGTGCCTGGGCGCGGCCATTAAAAAATTTTTTTTTAATTTTTTTTTTAAATTTTCTTCTGCGCATGCCCAGAAACCTGACAATTAAGTCTTTCCCCGTCCCTTCGCTTGAAAATAATAAGAAGCTCGCATTTGACACTTTTCCTTCACTTTTGCCTAAAGTTTCCCAAAGTGGGCATTTTCCAAAAGTTTAACCTTTATACTGTTAATTTTATACAGTTTTATACTGTTATTCTTTAGACGAAAACACTGAGGACTGTTAAAAGATACTGTTCTTTTAACAGTCCTCAATAATTTCGTCTAAGGAATCCATGACTGAAACCAAAAATGCTGTATGAGACTTGCTTGTCTTTTAACTATAGCATTTTCTGCATATAAAGGTTGCTGTGTTGCCATGGTGTAACACACACTTTGTATGCAAAGCTTTTCATGTAAGGTATAAAATAGCAAAAATAGTAGTAACATCTCTCTGAAATAACTAATATATGACCGGCAAGCCACGCCCACCCGGTCACATGGCTGGCAAGCCACACCCACAAAATAAGCCACGCCCACAGAGTGGTAGTAAAAAATTTAGGGACCCGCCTCTGACCTGAAGGCAAGGCAAGACAAGAAACAATGGTTGGAAACTAATCAAGGAGAGAAGCAACCTAGAACTAAGGAGAAATTTCCTAATGGTGAAAGCAATCAACCAATGCAATAGCTTGCCTTCAGAAGTTGTGGGTGCTCCATCACTGGAGGTTTTCAAAAAGAGACTGGCCAACCATTTGTCTGAAATGGTATAGGGTCCCCTGCTTGAGCAGGGGGTTGGACTAAAAGGGCCCTTCGAACACTATTGTTCTATGTTCTACTATGCCCAGCTATCTTTGCTAACTGAAAATAATGAAGTATCAGGTCTGGTTTATGTTGCTTAATTTAAGTATGCTTGATATTTTATTGCTGTAATAGAGAGTTTTGTTTTAATCTTCCATTTTCTTAATCCACATTCTGGTTTGACTCTTTAACTTTCTAGAGCAGAATTTTCAAGGGCATCTCTTAAAATGCTCTCCCTAATCACTGATCCTGTCCAGAGGTGGTGACTTTATCGTGAAGCATTGTGGTGTGGATTTGACTAGCTTGAAGGCTAGCAAAGAGTTATGGGGTGAGAGCAAGAGAGGGGAAAAAATCAGTGGAGGCAGCAAGTTGGACTTTTGCAAAAAAAAAGTCTTCAGATGGCAGTACATTTTTCATTAAAAACAGAGTCTCTGTGAGCTGGCAGATTTGTCCATCTCAAAATGTTTATCTGCTTCTCCCTCCTTCTGTTTCCCCCAACTAAAAGAATATTATAAGAGTAAGGAGCTATGCATAGCGAAGAATGTTAAAAAAACACATACAATGCAAAACTCAATAATTAGCACTATGCAGAGCTTCAGATAGGATTCCAAAAAGATGCTTTGGAGTGAAAAAGTAGCACAGGCATACTTCTCTTTAAAACAGCTGGGTCTTTTTAGAAGCAGCTGCATTGGGAAGTAGAAGGCAGGTGCTCTGTGTGTCCTCCTGCATACTTCAAAGCACTTTGTATCAAATCCAGCATGCTGCACTGCCCTAACAATAACGTCTCTACTCCTTTCTGCTTAAAAGTGTTTTATAAAGAAAACCATGGTGGTTACATTCAAATTATTTTACCTGATCTAATCATATAAATTTTTGCAAAACAATGACTTTATATTAGCTGAATTAAGTCACCTGCATAATGCAAAGATGAAGTATGTAAAGAAAAAAAAAGTACATTTTTGATCTTGGGAGACATAAATGTAAGGACATAGTTTGGAATAATCTGACATCCCCATGGCCACATGGTTGTATTTTGGGCACTCGGCAACTGGCCTGCAATTGCAGCCAAGTGCAATGTCCTGCAGTCATGATAATAATTTATGAATTTTTTTTGTTGGAAATCAGTGTTTATGTCCAGTTTCCAGCAAAAAAAAACACTTACTTTGTCAGCATTGAAACTTCCTTTTCTCTAAGCCCTGTGGATTTGTTATCAGGACCATCATTTTTTTCCTTGTTTTTCTTCCTTATTATAATTACTCATTCATTGAAGAGTTCAACTCCAGATGCCCTCGAGTTGAATTCCATTCCTAGAGAATACATGGATAGCATGGGTTACTTTGACCTGGTTTTGGCAGAGAGAATATGCACGGGAATTTGGCCTATGGCAGATGTGATGAGAAGCAAAACCAGAATTGGGACTGTGCCAGGGGTGGGCTGCTGGGGATTTGCAGGGGTTTGGGAGAACTTCTAGCTAAGATTCTGTGCAGTTCGAAGAACACCCAAATCCCACTCCTGGCTGGCCCCACCCACTCCTTCCCTCCCAGGAGACTCCATGCGGCCCGTTTTGGATGCCTGGTAAGTGCAGGGCATGCTGGGAGGCTCAGGGAGGGTGAAAAACGGGCCTACTGGAAGTTTGGGAAGGCTGGAAACGGGCTCCAGAGGGCCTCCGGAGCCTGGGGAGGCTGTTTTCGCCCTCCCGGAGGCTCGAAGAAAGCCTCCAGAGCCAGGGGAGGGCAAAAAAACACCACCACCCACCGTGATGCAGGAGGCCAACTAGGCCACACCCACCATGGCCACGCCCACCCAGCAACCGGGCAGAGAATCCCTTGCTAAAAATTTTGAAGCCCACTCCTGGACTGTGCTGACTCTCTGGCATCTGAACTGGAGTTTACATTGACCCCGTTGGTCACTGTGGTTTTGTTTTATCTTGTTTTCCCCCTTGATGTAATCCTGCTTTAATGGGAAGTATAATAAGGCATTTGCAAACTTGTTTTGTACTCTTGCCAAGCAAAGGGCGTTGTTATATCTACATGATCCCCAAGAGATGAACTCAATTTGAGAGCATTTTCACCTAAGAGTCCTATAGTGTGTGATTAATTATAGATAAGCAGAGAACTCAGAAAAACTGATAGCCCTGCTAAACATGTACAAGACTTGGGACTTTATTTCATAAAAGAAAGAATAATTACACACTTGAACTCTTATCAATCTGAGAAGATCCATAACATGTTATTGCCAAGATTCACTTTAATCATATTGTCCTTATCCAGATAGATATGAATAAGAATTGCCCAGTTGGACAAACATGGTACATGTAAAAGAGCAGAAAAGCCCTATCCAGGGGTCTCCAACCTTGGCAACTTTAAGACTTATGGACTTCAACTCCCAGAATTCCTCAGCCAGCAAAGCTGGATGAGGAATTCTGGGAGTTGAAGTCCACAAGTCTTAAAGTTGCCAAGGTTGGAGATTCCTGCGATAGACGCTTGAAACTCACTATTTCCATTAAGCAGTTATGAATGCTTCCCTCTCCCGCTAATCATATTGGAAATCTTTAAGCTGACAGCCCAAATCTACTTTTGCAAGTATGAAATGAAGAGCAATATCACAAAAACAATGAGTTCATACCTTCCAAGTTGTTCCTTCCCTGCTTTTCATACCACACCTCTTTCACCTTCTCTCTTACCTCCTCTTCCATTGGCATCTTAATTGATCTCATTGTCCAAAAAAACCCCAGAGTCCAGAAACACCAGCTGTGTTTAAACAGAAGAAAATATCTTTCAATTTCCCCTACCATTTAAAAGAAAATTGAATTCTTTATCTGCAGTTAGAGAGGAAAGCCTGCGAACCTGTGGAATGGTAAATTGTTAAATAATCAGGGAAGGAGAAAGAGATTCCAAATTGTCCGGAAAGCTAAATACAAAGAGAGTGGGGTTTTTTTTTTCCTCTCTGGCTGAGCTATTTGCCCCTTTTAAATATTCCTATCAATTCATCTCGGAAAAGGGAGTGAAGAGAAAGAACAGAAGAATTACTAGGTAGCATAGTGACAGATCTGTAGTTCTTGTCTGTCTGTCAAAATGCAATACTCTTTGCTTCTGTTTATCTCCTTAATCTAAACATCAATCTGTAAAAACCAAAACAGAGTAGAATAGGAAGTGTGACAGCACCAGCACTAAATAGAGAAAGAAAGGGAGAGAGAGAGAGAGAGAGAGACCCTGCAGCTTTCACAACAACTTATTGGTCCTGATGGAGCTGTCAGTATAAATACACTCTTTCAGAGAATGGAATAACATAAGCAAAAAAAAAGTGAACGAGATGAACCGGTAGAAATACATTTGTAGCACTTCAAATTATATCCTTTAGAGAACAAATGAATGATTAATCTTTTGGTATTGTGATTTTTCCCCCTATCTCTTCCCAACCCCAATTTATTTTTCTGCTTTGCTAGCATTTTGAAGACAAGTGTATACTGGGGGAGTTTTAGTTTAAAGTGAGGCGTCCATCCATTATGCTGATTGGTGAGAGCAGAATAATGATATTAGCTCAAAATCCTATGTGTTCTTTCTCAAACTTACCCCTGGAAAAGTGGAAGCTTTTTTTTTTTAAGCTGAGATTTTTGGGGGTGATTTCCCATCCAAGTACTAATAAGATGTCAAACTCTGGGTGACTTTTTGAGATCAGCCAGTAATACCTACAGGTAGTCCTCGGCTTATGACCACAATTGGTGCTGGAAAATTCATCATTAAAATGTGCAGTCATTAGGTGAGGCATTACATGACCACAGGGAAATATTGCCCTGTATTGTTTCCTTTCATAAATCAGTTCCACTTTGCCTTGTATTAATCTGTAAACTTTAAAATTGTTTTAAGACATTCTTAATATATACAGTTAGCAAAACAATATTTAAACTTTGAAAAAAGAAAAAAGAGAAGAAAAGGGGAGGGAACCCTAGTCATATATATTGTATTTACAGAATACAGAATAACAGAGTTAGAAGAGACCTTGGAGGTCTTCTAGACCAACCCCTGCTCAAGCAGGAGAGCCTATTCCATTCTGGGCAAATGGCTGTCCAGTCTTTTCTTAAAAACCTCCGGTGATGGAGCACCCACAACTTTTGGAGGCAAGCCCTTCCACTGGTTACCGTATTTTTCGGAGTATAAGACGCACCGGAGTATAAGACGCACCTTAGTTTTGGGGGAGGAAAACAAGGAAAAAAGGCCTCTGCCTCCCAGCAATTTGGCAAACAGCAAACAGCAAACAGTACAGATGATATACACTGTTTGCTGTGTATTTCTGTGCATGTGTGCCTGACCCATAGAAATGGCAAAGAATTGGAGAAATGTACATTTATGGCAGTATATTAATCCCAGAAAGTTTTCTTAAATGTAATCACACTAACTCCTCCCAATTATTTAAATAGATCTACTCCAAACATGACTAAGTCAGGGTTTCTCAGCTGCCTTCTTTTAATACTAATACTTAATACTAAAACAGGACATTTCAGATTATACTTTTACAGATCTTTAAATTTTATGTGGCTTTCTGGAAGTATTCTCTGCTATTTAAAAGAAGATACAATAGCACTGGGCCTCTTCAGAGCAAGCATTTATTTTAAAAAGCTTCTTTATTTTGTTAAGTTGTTTAGAACAATAATAAAGCAGTCTTTAAAAAATAAGTCTAATAATTTGAATACTCTACAAACATTTAACAAAATGACGTATTAACAGAATCTGCCTCTACCTAGGATAGAACTCAAAACCTCCTGATTGTGAGGCAAGAGCTCTAGCTCTGAGCCATAGCAGCTATAGCTTTCCTCTTTTCAATTTCAGCAGTCTAATATTGCCAGCAGTTTATCTCCCAGCAATTTGTCACATTACAGCCATCGTAGTTAGTTTCATTTTACCAAGTGGCTTGCAAGCCTGTCAGCTGTAGATTGGGAGGCAGTTTATCTCTTCTTGTGCTCTTCTTGTGCTTTGCCCTGTTTGCTGCAAAGAGGTAAATTGCTGGCAGGCAGAGGCCAAAGGGTGGATTCGTTAAACGAATCCCTGTGCCTGCAGTTATTAAGCGAATCATATGTTCATTAAGTGAATTCAGATTCGCCCATTCACTTGTCAGAGGTCAGCTGGGAATGTTGCGAAGCGGTCCCATGACCATAAGGCACTGCAGCCATCATAAATAAATACTGGTTGCCGAGCACCTGAATTTTGATCACGTGACCATGGGGATGCTGCAGTGGTCGTAAGTACAGTACAAGGATCGGTCATAAGTAGTTTTTTTTCCAATGCCATTCTAACCGCTTGCTAAAGAAATGGTTTTAAGTCGAGAACTACCTGTATTAGTTGTCTTATAGTCACAGTTACCGTATTTTTCGGAGTATAAGACGCACCTTAGTTTTTGGGGAGGAAAATTAGGGGGAAAATCTGCCTACCAGGTATTCGCCTGGCTAGCGTCCTTAGTCTGGTCAGCTTCAGCACATTATTTTATCCCCTGGTTAGGGCTGAAAAAAACCTTTTTTGGAGAGAATAGCAATGAAAACAAGCCTGCAAAGACTTAGGGCTGGAAAAAAACTTCTTCGGAGTAGCAATGAAAAAATCCTGCAAGCTGGGAAGATTGTTAGCACCGCATTAGGGCTGAAAAAACCTTTTTCAGAGGAAGTAGCAATGAAAACAAGCCGGGAAGAGCCAGGAAGATCGTTAACATCTCGTTAGGGCTGGGGAAAAAGCTTCAAAAAAGCTACATTCGGAGTATAAGACGCACCCAAATTTTCAGCCTCTTTTAAGGGGGAAAAAGGTGCATTTTATACTCTGAAAAATATGGTACACAGACAGTTCAGGGCTTTTGATGTAGCAGAGAAGATAAAAAATAGTCCAGGACTATAGGGAAAAACATTTCACATAAGCATTTCAGAGTTCATGGGGGTAATTTATGTTTTCTCCTTTAGACTGCGATCTTAATTTCTACCATCTTACTAGTTTGCAAAATTCATTACAGACCTAAGAGGAGAGTGCCTGAGAGGTCACCAAACTAATGTGTGGTTATTTGATCTATCAAATATGCCACTTGCTATTTAAACCGACAAGAGAAAGCTAATACGAAATCAATATGGTTCATTAGTAGAGGACTTGCTGATGGCCTATCTACAAAGCTCCAATAAAACCTGGTGAGGCGAGCATTTAAATCGTCCTGGTGTGACACTGGGGCCTGGGAAGGCAAAAACAACATGGGGAAAGCAATTTGATTAATACGGAGCCACTTCCTTAACTATCGTTTCTTTAGTAACAATCAGTATAATGTAGCTTTTGAAAAATTTTGAGCAGCAAATGTCTTTGAAGCACTCCGGGTAAAAATCAAGAGTCTGCCATCTTGTCAACTCTGTGAACTATGCTCGCAATGATGACAAGGAGGCCAACTGTTATAAAACACAATCACAAGAAGATGGGACTCCCCATTTCGAACACCTGGGAAGAAATGGTAGAAAAAGGTCTGTAATTCCCTTGGGGGTTGATTGGCCATTTTCTCCTTGCCATTTTCTATAGAGTTAGCTAGTTGCTAGTTTCACTTTCTTGTCTGTATCCATTGAGGCTCTGCAATCTTTGGCTTCTCAAGGGCCATTTTGACATTTTAACAGTGTCGTCCCTTTTTATTATTCCTTCCATTTCTCTGTCCCCTGCTTCTTCCCTAACCCTTCTGTTCTTTCCTCTAATCAATCACCTTTATACACCACCACTCTAAGTATCCTAGTAAGGATGGTCCAACTGTTTCTGATTGAAACTTGCGAAATCGTCAAGAAATGAAAAAGAACAAGGCTTAAAACTGAGAACAAAGTGTATTGCATTCTTCTTCTCCCCGTTTGCAATAATTTAAGTGAGTTCTTTATTTCAGATTTGAACAGGTTGAAAGCATGTGCTTGTTTTGTGGTTTGTTAGGGTATTAAAAAAACCAACCTAATGATCAACGTATCTGCAACTCATTTCAAAGATACGAATGTTATAAATAAATAAAAGTGTAACACAAAAATTTATTTATTTATTTGTTTGTCACACATGTACAAGATAGTAGGTATTGGTATAAACATAAACATTAGCAAAGTAGGTACAGGTAAATTAGGCAATAGGACAGTAGAACAGGGATGGTAGGCACAATGGTGCGCTTATGCACGCCCCTTACAGACCTCTTAGGAATGGAGCGAGGTCGACTGTAGACAGTCTGAGGTTAAAGTTTTTGGGGTTTGGGGAAGAAACCACAGAGTCAGGTAATGCATTCCAGGCATTGATCACTCTGTTGCTGAAATCGTATTTTCTGCAGTCGAGTTTGGAGCGGTTTACATTGAGTTTGTATCTATTGTGTGCTCGTATATTGTTGCAGTTGAAGCTGAAGTAATCATTGACAGGTAGGACGTTGTGGTAGATGATTTTATAAACTACATTTAGGTCAGATCGAAGGCGACAAAGTTCTAAGCCAGTGGTTCTCAACCTTCCTAATGTCGCGACCCTTTAATACAGTTCCTCATATTGTGGTGACCCCCAGTTCATTAAAGTTTCCTATGATTTACCATTCTCTGTGTTGTTTCCATGGTCTTAGGCGACCCCTGTGAAAGGGTCGTTCGACCCTCAAAGGGGTCCCGACCCCCAGGTTGGGAACCACTGTTCTAAGCTATCTAAGCCCAAAATGTAAATGTATCTAAAATGTAAATGTATCTAAATGTAGCCAGCTTAACTCCATTAGCTGGATGTGTTTGTCTCTTTGTGTGAAAAGCCGCTTTGAGGAGGGATAGTTTGGACTGAAGGAAATGTAAAGGCTCCTTCAAGCCAAATTCAAAATCAAGTCAAGCTTTTGGTGAATTCAGAGACGTGATCATGTTGCTTCTGGTTTACTTTAGAAGGAAACTTTCTGGCTTCAGCGCTGACTAGTACCCTACTGAAACACTACTTTTCATCTGGTAAGATGATAGAGGCATATTTTTGGGTGCTGGCATAAGTAAGCATGTTTAGAAGAAAAGTCAAAGCTTCTCCAAACTGTTAAATACACTGAAGTGTTTGATTCCAGTCCTTGAAGAAGAGAAAATTGTGGAGCAGTGAGTGACGAGCATGGGGAGCGCTTTCATCAAAGCGCTTCTTATAAAAAAGATGTTGAGACTCTAGAAAGAGTGCAGAGAAGAGCAACAAACATGATTAGGGGGCTGGAAGCAAAAGCATATGAAGAACGGTTGCAGGAATTGGGTATGGCTAGTCTAGTGAAAAGAAGGATTAGAGGTAACATGATAGTGTTCCAATATCTAAGGGGCCGCCATAAAGAAGAGCACCTCAAGGCAAATTAAGAAACAATGGAGGGAAACTAATCAAGGAGAAATCCAGCCTAGAACTAAGGAGGAATTTTCTGAGAGTGAGAACAATCAATCAGTGGAATGACTTGTCTCCAGATGTTGTGGGTGCTCCAACACTGGAGGTTTTTAAGAAGGGACTGAACAGCCATTTGTCTGAAATGGTATAGAGTTACCTGCCTGAGCAGAAGGTTGGACTAGAAAACCTCCAAGGTCTCTTCCATCTCTATTCTTTTATTCTGAAACACACCACAGAGAAGGTGGCTCTCTAGTTCTTCTGTTTATAGTCTAACAGAAGAATAACATTTTTGTTTATGCCTTGGATGTAGATTCAGTAGAGTTTCTATCTCTATCTACAGAGATGTTATATTCATAAATGTATGACTTATAACCACAGTTATAAGTGGTTGACTTATGACCACAGTTGCGACCACAATTTCCATTACTAAGCAGGGCCATTGCCAAGTACATTCCGCCCGATTTTACAACTCATTTTGCCACAGTTGTTTAAAAAAACATTGCAGTTATTATGTCGAATTTATATTTTACCGACAAAGAAATAAAGGGAGACTAGTATAGATCTATTTCAAGCTATTTAGCTCTCGTCAGCTTGCCATACCCTTTCTGGGAATCGAACCCGGGCTACTTCGAATCCCAGAAAAGGTATGGCTAGCTGATGAGAGCTAAATAGCTTGAAATAGATCTATACTAGTCTCCCTTTATTTCATTGTCGGTAAAATATAAATTCAACACAAAAAATAGTTTGTCGCGAAAGCGGCTGCCTGCGAAGGCTCCTGGATTGGGGCTGAAAGGCGAAAGCGGAAGCAGTATGCTCCGTCCCATCATTGGATAGACCAGGTTGCCCTGATAGACCCATCTCACTGGAAAAACACTTTATTGCAGTTATTAAGTGGTTATTAAACAAATCAGGCTTCCCTCGTTGACTTTGCTTTTTTTGGAAGCTGGCTGGGAAGGTTGCAAATGCCAATCAGATGACCCCGGGACACGGCAACCGTTATAAATATATGCTGGTTGCCAAGCACCCAAATTTTGATCATGGGATGCTGCAATAGTGGTAAGTGCAATGACCAGTTGTAAGTCACTTTTAAAGTACCGTTGTAACTTTGAACAGTCACTAAATGAATGTTCGTAAGTTGAGGACTACCTGTACTTATTTTTTTCCCCCTTTACACAGAAAATGTTAGCATAAATTAAGGAATGCTTAAATTTGCAGTTCTTAATTTATCAAGTGACATCAAACGACAGAGTTCTCTTCTACAGCTTCTAGGGAAGACTTGGACCGATACCAACATTCACTCTCAAGAATATAATTGCCTCTAAGTGGCCTGTAAGACAGCTTCTATATCATTCTACGTGAAATTGCATATATCACTTCAAATAAAATTTATTGTCAATCTAGTTTACAGGACAGGACAGGAGCCCTGAATTCCAGAGAGGGGTAAAATAATCTTTTCTTTAGCCATGCTTGACCCTAATGCTAACATTTGCATATACCCTGTGTTTGCTCCTATATCTCTGTTCCCTTACTTATCGCACAGAAGATCACATTGTGGCTGGCAACCAATACATAGCAATGAGAATCGTGGTCAGTCACTCTGATGCCTTGACAGGTTTTTGACAGTCAGTAATTGCTTTCCTGCTACAGCTCTTTTGAGCAGAGTGTTTCTGGCCAAAGCAATTTGCTTCCCAGTACTTTTTATTCCTTGGTTTTTAAATAAAGCCAGAACTTCAGCAAGAAGAAAATAAACCAGAAACCCCTTGATTTAGCGAACCTGATGTCATCCATTTTGCAAGGACATCCTTACCCTGTAGATAATAGCACATTAGAAGAAGAATTTCTCCTTTGTTACAGTCCCTAGGAATTATTTTCTCCCAGTCTTCGCTATCCCAATTTATATGCCATATGTGTTCTCAATTGTTGCTATTGAAAAGCTCTTTTGATTTTTATTATTGTTTATTTTATTACTTGCCAGGAAACATTTTCCCCAAGATGTCAAAATTGTCAGTACATTATCACTTTAATGTAAGATAATAATATAGTATACATATATTATATTTATACTTTTTAAGAGGAGGAGGAGTAATGTATGGTGACTGTAAAGTAATGGTTATTTGTCCACAACATTGAGCAAATATCTGAACCCAGTTTGTTCTAACTTTATAATGAAAGTCTAACTTTATAATGTATCAATACATTGCATTTCTAAAACAAGAATCCCTCTTTAATTTTAAAGTAGATTCAATATGAATAGAATAGAATAGAATAGAATAGAATAGAATAGAATAGAATAGAATAGAATAGAATAGAATAGAATAGAATAACTTTATTGTCACTTTGAATGTAGATTAATCGGCATAC
The DNA here is from genome assembly GCA_023053685.1 of Diadophis punctatus similis. Taxonomy (NCBI): domain Eukaryota; kingdom Metazoa; phylum Chordata; class Lepidosauria; order Squamata; family Dipsadidae; genus Diadophis; species Diadophis punctatus. Next base: position 2,844,507 of record JALIGW010000005.1, on the reverse strand, counting down.
ATTAAAATGAAATTTTGTTGCATACAGCTCTCAAAGGGTCATCATCTCAAATATGCACTACATAACCATGAGAGAATGAATGAATGAATGAATGAATGAATGAATGAATGAATAAATAAATAAATAAATAAATAAATAAATAAATAAATAAATAAATAAATAAATAAATATGCATATACCCACATATATTATATGACACAGAGACTAAAAGTAGACTCGACATTTAAATCTAGATTTTTAAAGACAATTAGAGTTAAGAAAAGTACCTGAAAATTGGTGAGGTTCTAAGAAATGTGCAGATAGGTTGGTGGTTTGTTAACTTTGATGTGATATGCAGGTTTCTTCCCAAAATTTCTCAATTAAAAGATAATTGTATCTCAACCAAATTATGTCCAGCAGGGCTTTCCATTATGGTTTCCCTGCAGCTATGTTTTTCTACTTCAACAAAGCCCTTGTGAGGACTTTCTATGGTAGTCCTTCAACTTACATCATAATACATGAGAGTTATAAATCAAAACGTTCACATGACCAGACTCAATGTTAAAACTTTTTTGCAGGACTTGTTAAGTGAATGCAATGTTCATTAAGTCAATATGGTAGTTGTTAAGCAAATCTATTCCTCTGGCATTTTTTGCCCAAACTGGCTGAAAAGCCCAGAAACCAGCAAAAAGCACCCCCCATAAATCATGTCTAATTGCCAAGTGCCCGAAATGTGGTCATGTGACTGCAGAAAACTTGTGTGTGCAGCCATTCGAACTCCAGAACTGGGTCACAAGTAGCTTTTGTGAGTTCTGCCTGAACTTTGAGTGGTCATTAGGTGACCATCATTAATTGAGATCTACCTATACAGCTGAGACTATTTTAGGGAGGGAATCTACCGTACAGTGCCTGCTCAAGGCCCTCGTGCCTCCTCTTTCTCATTAGGTTATTTTCAACCACACCATGTGTTAAGGAGAATAAATCTCCATAGAGGCAATGTTGATCTTTCTCTCGGAACTCAGACATTTAGAAATAAAGCCGAAGTTAAAAGTCTAATAGAAAATATTTATTTTGGTACAAAAACAATAAATTCTGAATAGTTACATTCTTGCTAATTAAATGCGACCATTCTGGTCAGAGCCAAACCACAAGAGAACAATGGAGAATCAGGAATGCACACATGCGCATAAGATCACACCACGGGTCCTGCTTGTATTGGAATGTACCATAATATTAGGATAGGGGTGCATCACCCTGCATAGACATACAACTGACAATATTCACTACGTGACACCATGATTGCATCCTTATGGAATGTTTTACTTTGAAGAGTAAGGCTAAGGATTTTTGCTCATTTTATTCCACCTTTTTCTTTGCTTTCTAGTTTCCCGTTTTATCAATGTTTAATGTTATTTTGAATGAAAAGCCTGAATAAATTGGGGACAGAGTTTTCCACCAGTGTCCAAATCTAGAGGTCTATTCTGCAAGTGCTCCAAGTATGAAAGCTAAGTGGTGTCCCGTGGGCACTTGCTTTGCTTGCCCTGCCTTGTGGAATGCAAGATAGTGTATTTGTGTGTCCATTCACCAAAGTTCAACAAGTGTTCGCGATCACTCTTTTTGGAGAGAGTGGTTCTTGCCATTGAATCATTTCTTCCCCAGATTAGTAGCCTGGAGACATTCTCCATCTGTTACAAGTTGCCTCCGGTTAGCTCAATTGGCAATCCAGAATTGTGCAATGTCTTCGGAGGAGAGGCTGCCCATGATTCTGCAACATTGTGGGGTCTGCTCACCTAAACAAGAATGAATCATTTTAGCAGACCAACAAAGACATATAAAGTCAGAAAACAGGAAGCAACACTCACAACCACACCAAAACATTGCAGAACATTTAAAACACTGTATTCCATATATAGCATAGAACACAGATTGATTTTATTTTTTATTATTTCATTTCATTTCTGTAACTGCCCAACTCAACCAAATGACCCTGGGTGGTAAACAATTCTAAAACAATTAAACTTGGAAATAAATATACACAGCAGCCAAGAAAGTTTCTTAGATATGCCCAGATTAATACTTACATACTAACCAGGAGTCTCCAACCTTGGCAACTTTAAGCCTGGCGGACTTCAACTCCCAGAATTCCCCAGCCATCAAAGCTGGCTGGGGAATTCTGGGAGTTGAAGTCCTCCAGGTTTAAAGTTGCCAAGGTTGGAGACCCCTGTGCTAAACTGTACTAAAATGTGTCCTTCGAAGTTTTCTTTCCATTTTTTCCAGCCAGCTTTGGCTTCTATTCAATTTCCTCATTCTCAGGATGCTTTAGAATGTATTTATAATAAAGCTGCTGTTTTGTTTGTTGTTGTTGTTGTTGTTGTTGTTTTGTCTCTTCTGTCCTTTCTCACCAATGCTGGTTAGAGCAGACATAAATTGAAGTGGAGAACCAGCCATTGCTCAGTATTGTTTATTTTGGTCATAGACCAGCATAACTGATAGCATAACTGAAGAATAACTCTAAAATAGATATAAAAATAAAATATATTGATAGAATAAATAAAATAAGAACTATTAGCCTAAGACTACAAGGGATAAGGATTAAATCAGTGACAAACCTATAAAATTGCAATCTATAGTCTAAATTCTTTAGACCAGGGGTCTGCAACCTGTGGCTCTGGAGCCGCATGTGGCTCTTTCATCCCTCTGCTGTGGCTCCCTGTCGCTCAAAACATGCGTCACAACCGCCAATGCGCGACACCCACCGGCACGCGATTGATTGAACTTTTCGACCCATCTTTTTTTTCAGAGTTCAAAATGTTTTTGTTGCATGCAGAAATAAAAAATTGTTTTCTATGCAGCAGTTCATTGATTACACAAATGCAACACACTATAGTTTTTTTTATACATAGCATAAAGGTTAAAAAACGATATATGCAGTGTTATCTTCATTTTAGATGTCAAAAGGTTTTTGTGGCTCCCGGTGTTTTCTTTTCTGTGGGAAACGGGTCCAAATGGCTCTTTGAGTGTTTAAGGTTGTCGACCCCTGCTTTAGATAGATGTATAGGAAGTACTCAGATCAATTAGTCTTAGGGGGATGCCAAAATATTGCTGCTGCTTCCATCCCCCTAACTTTGTTAGTCCTTACAGATTAACCCAGCTATCCACAGTTTGTCAATATATGTAGGATTGGGATTAGTGAGATAATTGTAAGTGTTATTCTACATCTTAAATGGATATACAGAATTATTTCTCTTTTTTTCTCAATGCATTCTTATGACTATGTCCATGGCTGGACATAAGGTATGCAGATACCCAGTTGCATTTCTCCTATTCCCACCATAATCTTGCCACAGTGCTTTGGATGAATGAAATACTACAATAGAGTTCTCTTCTAGACTGCAATTGGCCCATCTATTAGTCTAGGGTCTCCAGCATAGATATACATACAACTACCGTATTTTTCGGAGTATAAGACGCACCTTTTTCCTCCCTAAAAGTGGCTGAAAATTTAGGTGCGTCTTATACTCCGAATGTAGCTTTTCCAAAGCTTTTTTCCCCAGCCCTAACTAGGTGCTAACGATCTTCCCAGCTCATACCTTGCAGGTTTTTTCATTGTTACTCTCTCCGAAGAATGTTTTTCCAGCCCTAAGTCTTTGCAGGGTTTTTTTTTCATTGCTCTACTTGCTCCAAAGAAGTTTTTTTCCAGCCCTAACCAGGTGCTAATGATCTTCCCAGCTCTTACTGGCTTGCAGGCTCTTTCATTGTTACTCTCTCAGAAGAATGTTTTTCCAGCCCTAAGTCTTTGCAGGGTTTTTTCATTGTTCTACTTGCTCCAAAGAAGTTTTTTTCCAGCCCTAACCAGGTGCTAACAATCTTCCCAGCTCTTACTGGCTTGCAGGCTCTTTCATTGTTACTCTCTCAGAAGAAGGTTTTTTTAAGTCCTAACCAGGGGATAAAATAATGTGCTGAAGCTGACCAGACTAAGGACGCTAGCCAGATGAATACCTGGTAGGCAGATTTTTCCCCCCTATTTTCCTCCCCAAAAACTAAGGTGCGTCTTATACTCCAGTGCGTCTTATACTCCGAAAAATACGGTATTTATGAATTAGTAAACTGCTGGAGTTTCAGGGAGATTCAGGAAGTGATAGTATGTTAACTCCTCAATTAAAGATTTCTGACTGTCAGGATCCAGGAAGAGAGTCTTCTCTGCTACTGCTCCCACCCTGTGGAATATTCTCTCCCCTTCCCAGGATGAAGCAGGCCCCCACTCTCCTGGCCTTCTGAAAAGTAGTTGAAACATGGCTCTGCAGCCCCGCCTAGGGAGCCCAAAGGAGCACACAACCATGAGGTGGTTGGTGGCCTGAAAGCCCTCCCTCCTTTTTTGTTAACAAATTTTAACAGGGTTTAATTATTCTTGCCTCCTTTTATAGTTTTCAAATTTTAATTCTAGAATTTTAATTTTAACATTTTAATTTTTATATACTGTTCTTGTTTTGATGTTTTATTGTACACTGCCCAGTGTCACTACTTGAAAGGCGGTTCAGAAACATGAAAAATAAGGCTACCCTCAAAGAGTATCCGGAGACTGCAATTGGTGCGAAATGCAGCTGCGCAAGCTGTGGTGGGTGTTCCCAGATACACCCACGTAACACCCATTAGTCTCCGGAAGCAATTTAAGGTGTTGGTTTTGACCTTTAAAGCCCTACATGGCTCAGGGCCAGGTTACCTCCGGGACCGCATCCTACCGCATACCTCCCTACGACCGGTTAGGTCCCACAGAGTTGGTCTCCTCCAGGTCCCATCAACCAAGCAATGCCGGTTGGCGGGACCACGGGGGAGAGCCTTCTCTATGGGAGCTCCGTCTCTCTGGAACCAACTCCCACCAGAGATTCGGATTATCCCCACCCTACTGGCCTTCCGCAAAGCCGTGAAGACATGGCTCTTCCTGCAGGCGGGGTGAAAAAAAATCCTATTCCCCCATGGATGATTGGTTTTCTTTTTTTAAACTTGCAATTTTTTAAATTGTTTTATTGTATCTTTTGTTGTTCTTATTCTGTTGTACGCCTATAAGAACTTTTAATTAAATTAAATTAAATTAAATTAAATTAAATTAAATTAAATTAAATTAAATTAAATTAAATTAAATTAAATTAAATTAAAAAATAAATGAATAATTTTCATGTAAACGATTATCACTTGTCTTGCAAAATCCCTTCTGGAAATGCCACCACTGGTCAATATAGTTCAAAATCCAGAAGATTACCAATCCTTGATTTAGAACAGCCACCTATGGCCTCGCCTGTCTCGGCAGTAGGTCCTTCATCAGGAATGCTGTCAGATTTCCCCTTTCAGCCAAGCTGATTTGAAGCCTCCAGACCCTCAGCAGAGCATGACTCGCACAGAATCTAGGGCAGCAGCCACTTTCAAACAGTGGATTGCTTTCTAACAGTTATGGCCAATGCTAATATTTTATGCCATCTAAATTTAAATTTGGTGTCCTTCCTTCCTACCCTTTCCATGATTTAATGGAAACTCTACCTTATGCATCTCACACTCTGTAAGGTGGCAGTTGGTTATTGTCAGCATCCCAAGTCTTAAGAAATTCTAGCTCCCAATGTATCCCCCATGGACATATCTATTGGAGGGCAGTGGTTCTTATGCAGAGAATCAGGGTGGTTCGGCCACTGGATATAGGCTTTCACCATGCACTGCAAATGATAAATTACCTAGATTCCCAATCTTTCTGACTTTGTGGACCAGAAGGGGGGGATAGGGGATGGTTCCGTGCAAGTAGCGGGCATGTGCACCCGCCATTCCCGCAAATATATGCACCCATGCTTTCCCACTGCTCGTGCAAGTGGGGATGTGTGATGACCCAGGGCATGGCACAGAGATAACACAAACAGCTGGCAGTTCAAAATAGCCTTTTTAGTGCTCCAAATCTCCCTCAAACAGCCTCTGGTCACAATTAGTCCAGCCCAACGCTGTCTGCACCAAGGCTGCACAATAAATCCCAAATTTATTTAGCAAAACAAGAACAAAGCAAAGAGTTCAGGGAGCAAAAGATCCAGATAATCAGTCCAGAATGCCATACAGGAATGCAAGGATTCTTGGCAAGTTCAAACGTCGGCACACAACACTCCAGGAACTCAGCATTTGTTCCCGACAAATGCCCCTCCCCACAGTGTCTCCTTAAGTCTCATTCCCCAGGTGTGCCTGGTGAAGCTGGGTAGGGCACTCTCCTTGTGAGTGGCCTCCTCTGTCTGAGCTGATCCCGCCTCCTCTGCACTCTCCAAGCCCTGGCATCAGAAGGGGGTGGTTCATGCTCCTTGGCTGAGCTCTGTTCCTCCCTGCCTGCAAGCCTTGCTAATTCTGAACGGCCTTGCCTGGACTGACTCTGCCCTTCCCCAGTTTCCTCCAAGGCCAATGGAGCTGCCCTCTCTCTCACTGTCAGTTCTTGTTCCAGCTCATCTTCCGCCACAGAATCAGACTCCGACGGGGGCATGACAGGATGAGCATGCTGTCATGCGCTTGTCCACGCTTCTACAACCCGGTTCTGAATGGCTCATGGCCCAATAGTGGGTCACGACCTGGGGGTTAGGATCTCTGACCTAGATAATTCAGACACCTGTAACAGCCAGTCAACCGTAGTGCTGACTACAATACTAATGCCTCCTATGCCACTGTTCCTAAAATCTGCTAAAGAGGCACCACACAGGTCAGCCTCCATACTACACACAACATAGAGGCTTGACGCTCTACAAAATCAGAGGCACAAGATGCCAATTTCTATTTCAGCACCCAACAGCCAAGAGTGAGTGAGTGAATAAACTGGAAACCAAGATACATTCCACTGCAGCTTTGCCCTTTCAAATAGCTAACCAACAAACCTCTTGGGTTAATGTCAACATTTCTTATGGGGGAAACTGTCAACTTTTTACTTAACATCTGAATGATGAGAGATAGGCATACTCTTGGCAGTGCATATCAAGGACTCATAGAGTCAGGCCATATAGCTGATTCTAACTTTAATATCTCAAGTGAAACCATTGTCCTGCACTACCCATCACACAATGTTGCACTGAGCAGGATTCACTCAAGAGGCAGAAACCCACATGAATTATCTTCTCTTTGATGGGAAAAGTTTTTTGTGTTGACATGGATGCACATTTCATTCACTGCCTGTTTGATGATTATGTGTCAGTCTGGAAAAAATTGTCTTCCTATATTGGAGCTCAGTTAGATATAACACCAGCCGTTTGTTCTGATCAGATCACTTTTTTGATAAGCTGAAAGTTGCCGTCATCCTGTACCTGTACATAGGTGAAAGAAGAAACACAAAGTTGGTTTATTTGATCAGGGTTAAAATGGGTCACGTTGCTATTTTTGATTGGTTCTATTTGGATTTGCTGACATCTGGACTGGAAAAAAATGTAATTATTAGATTTGTTTGCAGTTAACATAGTAAACACTTTTTTCCTATAGTTATTTTACGTGTTCTAATCTGATAGTATTTAAACTGATTTTGTACTTGAGTATCTTTCTACTTAAAATAAGAACATTTTGTGAGCTTATTTTCTTTAAAGGAGAAATTACCCCTCTTTGTCATGTCTTTTGTTTGTATTAGGATACTGGGATTTCTTTATGCCTCTTACTGTGGATTTGCTTACAGTTAAATTGAGAGGGGAAATGTTTATTTGAATGGAGCATGTTGTTATTTGAGGTGGTTCTCTTTGGAGTTCCTAACATCTGGAATGGAAAAAAATGTTTTGCAATGGGTTTGATTACAATTAACACGATGCTTAAGCTTTTCTCCCTACAGTTATTTCATGTATTTTAATTTAACAGCATATCAATTGGCTTTGCGTTTAATTAAAGGGATATTTGTGAGTTTGTTTTCTTTAAAAAGGAAAGCCACACTTTTTCTTATGTTAAACTTTAGTCTTTTGTTCACAGCAGAATATTGAGATCACTTTATGTCTTTTAAATATGGATTGTTCCTTCCAGAAAACTATCTTGCTCTTCAATGCATTCAGATGATATGAATTCTTGTTTCGAATTTCTTCATAACTTTAAACAGCCTCTTTTCTAAGTCCCCCAAAAAATCATCCCAATTGCTCTCTGGGATTGTCAGTTTTATTTCCTTCTTGATTTTGAAATACTCATCCAAGGTTGTGCATGTTGTTGCTTTGTCGGATAACAAATTCTTATTCAGATTCTTATTTACGTTGTTCTAAGGAATAATTTGCTGCATATCTCTTTCTGTGACATCTTGTTCTGGGAATAACATATTCCCAAGAAGACACAGCAGAGCTGACCTTATTGATTCAAAAATCTCTCTGAATGCCATTATAAGTTGCTTGCCTTCTTTGCTATGTTTCCAATATCAAAAACAATTCTTCTTTCCCAGGAAAAAGAAGTATTTATTCTTTAAAATATTGTACAAGTCTTAATATTCAAAACCCAAGATTCTAAGATTTGAATATTAAGAAGAAGCTTCTTGGATGAAAAGTTCCTGTCTAATGTACCCATATATTCATACCTCTTTTACTCTTATTCATGCTTATACTGTCACATATATATTCAATCATGTTTCACTGTTTATACTTTGCTTATAATCATATATGCTTGACAAATAAAACAAATACAAATACAAAAGAAAATCCAGTTGCCTTTTAGAAGAACACCTTTGGGACAGTAAATAGGCAATTTCCGAAAATAATGAAGGCAGTGAAAACTTAGCATTCTTTGCATAAGCTCCATTTGCGGCTGAGCATGTATGGCAAATTCCCTTGGCTCTTGATTCTTCCACCTTCCAGAGACTGCTGCTGTGTAATCTACATGAGCAGCAACTATATGGAGCACAGCTATTCTCTAATCCTCCCTTTATCCAAAGACAGTCAATGGAGTAGAGTAGAGTAGAGTAGAATAGAATAGAATAGAATAGAATAGAATAGAATAGAATAGAATAGAATAGAATAGAATAGAATAGAATAGAATAGAATAGAATAGAATAGTTGGAAGGGACCTTGGAGGTCTTCTAGTCCAACCCCCTGCTTAGGCAGGAAACCCTACACCAGTGATGGCGAACCTTTTTTCCCTTGGGTGCCAAAATAGTGCGCGCATGCACTATTGCACGCTCGTGCGTGCCCACACCCATAATTCAAAGCCCCCACTTGCCCCACCCCCTGTGCATGCGTGTGTGACCCCCCCACTCTCCCATTTCCCGACTTCCAGTGGGCCTGTTTTTTCCCCTCCCCAGGCTCCAGAGGCTTTCTTGGAACTTGGGGAGGGCGAAAACGCTCCCCCCGCCACCCCGGAGGCCCTCCGGAGGCCACAATCGTCTTCCCAGAGCCTCCGCGTGAGCCAAAAATCAGCTGGCGTGCACGCACATGTGTGCTGGAGCTGAGCTAGGGCAACGGCTCGCGTGCCAGCAGATATGGCTCCGCGTGCCACCTGTGGCACCCGTGCCATAGGTTCGCCATCACTGCCCTACACCAATTCAGACAAATGTTGTCCCTTCCTTCTTAAAAACTTCCAGTGTTGGAGCATTTACAACTTCTGGAGGCAAATTGTTCCACTGATTAATTGTTCTAACTGTCAGGAAAGTACTCCTTAGTTCTAGGTTGCTTCTCTCCTTGATTAGTTTCCATCCATTGTTTCTTGTCCTGGCTTCAGGTTCTTTCGAGAATAGGTTGACCCACTCTTCTTTGTGGCAGCCCCTCAAATATTGGAACACCGCTGTCATGTCATCCCTAGTCCTTCTTTTCTCTAGACTAGGGTTATCTTTTGCCACAAATGTTGACTGTAGTAGTTTTGCTTACTGCCCCGATAAACAAAGCATTTGAACTTTTGGACACCATTCAGCAATTATCTCCTACTTGTTAAAGTGAACTTCTTAGTCATAGTCCTATCTGTGTAACAGGTTTAGGAACATACCGGTAATGTCTTCTGGCAGATCCAACTTACACTGAATATCCTTTAAGTTGCATTGATGCCTGATTTTCCTAAAGTAATTTGGTACTTCCACATTAATCAATGCTATTCTCCTTGCATTTTCTCCCATGGTTCCTCAGCTGTTTACTTTGGAAAATCATAGTGCTTTAGCATTTTGTTTGTGTATTACTTGGTTCTGCAATCTTATATATTATATCAACCCTAAGAAAGGAATCCCGATTTTCACACCGTGAATTGTTAAATGGGTGTGGTACTTTTACAACCTCACAAGCCTCCCTCAAGCCCACCTACGCACAGTCTATGAGACCAATCCTAACATCTGGCACTCTTTTTCAAGGAGTTTAATTCTGAACCTTTGCAGAGTATCCCCACTTTCTTGATCAATGGTTTGTAAGGCACCACCACATGTGATTCATGGATCAGTTGTTCTGTGTTCCCTTTTGTTATCAGGGCATATGTCCCACCACCTCGAGGTAAGCTTGGTGATAATTCATTTGTGATGCAAATGAGCATCTGTTCATTCATGCAATACACCCTATTTATCCTCTATAGAAATTAGCTACAATAGTATTCTTGGTTTCTATGACTGCTGCCTGGGGATGGAAGAGAAAGCAAGTGCCGTGACAAGGTTTCTTGTCTCAAATCAACTCAGTTATGGAAGATTTCCAACAAGGGCTCTTGGGAAGCATAGAACCATGTGTATAAATGTAGATAACTTTTTGTGTGTGCGCGCCTTCTAGTCAATTTTTGACTTCTGGCAACTGCCTGGACTTCTCTCTGTACTTTTCTTAGCAAGGTTTTTCAGAAGTGGCTTTCCATTGCCTCCTTTCTAGGCTGAGAGAGTGACTGGTCCAGGATAATCCAAAAATGAGACTAAGACACACTGTTTTCCAATTTTTAGCCTGCTGTCTTTATACACTATGCCAAAATTGGTTCTCGCAGAAGACCACTAGAAGCCCAAGTAAGCAGCCTGCCCTTCTCTACCTACCATCATCCTTATATAGTTTTCTGTGTGGTGAACTGAGAAAATGATCATAGGGGAGCATTTGAGGTGGGTGGGGAATAAAAGTATCCAGGATAAATAATATAAATGTTGGTTGCCCAGTATGACGAATTGGGGGGCGGGGAAACCTGGAAGAAAAGTAATGTGTGGGGATCATTGTACAACTTATAAGAGAAGCCTCCTTTCCTTGCTTCAGTGGTGGGTTGCTACCAGTTCGCACCGGTTCAGCAAATCGGTAGTGGCAGCAGTGGGAGGCTGCGCCTACCCGCCCGGATATCATCAAAAATGCTCTGCGCATGCGCAGAAGTGTTGCGCACGCCCATGCGCTCCCGTTCCCGAACCGGTAGCAAAGGTAAGTGGAACCCACTACTGCCTTGCTTCAAATATTTACAACTTTGTCCTATCGAAAGCAACTGTACTCTCTCCTCTTCTCTATGAGGAGGAACATTTTCATGAAATTATCTGCTTTGATACTAATATTCCATATGCAATATGAGAGACACATTGATTTTGACCCTAACCCCTAGATCTTTTTTCTTTTTTCTTCACTTCCTATTGCAATTCAGTTTTATTATTTTTAATCAATGATCACTACATTTACCTAAACATAATTAAAAAGGGAGAAAAATGAGCGTTCAACCTTGCATCCGCTGTTGCCTTGTTTTCATTGCCACCACCCAAAATGTAACTCACAGATAGCTTCATGCCTGAAAAAAGGAGGTTTGCCTAATAATTATCCATTCTTGTTTGGTATTGACACAGCAAAGATTAGATATAACTATTGAAAATGTGCCTACAGGTTACAATAGCTTCCTGTTGTTCTTTTCTGCTATTAATTCCACAAATTGCTTATGTGCTGCTGGTGCAATCCAACCCAGGTCACTTAAAGTTCAGGTGTTGGACTTTCTTACATAGGCTTGAAAACATTAAATGTTAATTAGTTTTCGTATTCTCAATGCAGCCTTTGTATTTTGATGAGCAGTTTTTGTTGTTGGTTTTTTTTATTCTCCCTGTTTCTAAAACAAGTTTAGTCATATTAATTTGTAACTTCCAAATCAGCCGCCCTCTCTAGCAACTGGGTCATTACTCTAATTTAACCATTCCTGCTCCTTAGTGTAAATTTTTTTTGATGTGAATTATTTTTCCCTTAATACTTTCTAATTATCCTATCACACACAATTGGATGATTATGCAGACGAAAGGTATTTTTCTCCTCGTTTTATTAGGGCATCACTGTGAATTTATCCAAGATAAATTCTAGCCAGTAAATATTTCAAAGTAATACGCATTTCAAAAGCTTTGTGTCCAGAGGTTTGAGCAGTTTCTAATATGGACTAATGTAAATACTACCTTGTTAAAATTAGTTTTACTTGCTTAAGCATTTGTTAATTAAGTTGCTTGTATAGAATTAACTTTATATATACATACATCCACACAGATATACATATATATTGTGTGTGTGTGTGCGTGTGCGTGTGTTTGTGTGTGTACATATGTACCTGTTTGTATGTGTGTAAAGTAAGAATTGCTTCTGTCAAGCACTAGGAAAATCAGGAGATCCAGACAGCTTAAATGGGTACAAAGATTTATTGCAAGCTTAAGCTCTCTGTAAGAGTCTGAACTACTACTATTAATAATAATAATAATAATAATAATAATAATAATAATAATAATAATAATAATAATAATAATAATAATAATAATAATATACTTTATTGTCATTGTACGTATATACAAAATTCACATAACGCCCAAAGACCAGGCCCAACCCACATACCAATCCCAAAACACGCCCCCCACCCACTACAAATTCCCACCCTGGACCACCCAAACATCCACACAACAGACCAAGTAATACTGTCCAACAACTCACTGATGGTGACCCTTTAGTTCATTGTTGAGTGCAATTATAGCTCTGGGATAAAAACTATTCAGAAAATGTGTGGTCCGAGTTTTAATTGTTCTGTACTAACATCCAAGGGAAATTAGCGGGAGATAAGAGTCAACAGAATTCAAGGTGGGTTGGACTAAGATTTCTTGTGGACGTGAAGGGACTCATGACTGATGACACATTTGACCCCTCCCTCAGGCTCGGCCTGATCATCTCTTACAGCTTCTTCCAATTGGATCTCAATAACTAGATATAAAATACACGTGAAACAAACCAAATATACAGTAAATCCATCACTTTATGGGTTGTTTGCCCTTTATAGCTGATGGACATATGTCACATATAATTGCTGGTCTCTTAAGAAAAGGCCTTGGATTTTTTTACCAGAAGAAAAAGTGCCAGCCACTTTACTTTTGAGAAAGAATTAATGAGATTTGCAGTCATAGTTGCCGTTCTGTTGAACCAAATTGCATGCTAGCAGACAAAGTGATTTTTGTTCAGAAATTAATTTTTACAAATTAATTAAGCCTCCCTTGAGCAGTTTGATTAAAACTATAGACATTGTCGAGGTCTCTTTTGGCAAGAAGCCTGCCAAATTTCAAGAGGTTGAGCACTTTTGTTGTTTGGGAGAAGAATGAAATAGTTGCTGGGAACATAATTGTTTCAGCAAGTCCTTTGATTGCAGATGGCTCTTACAAATGTAAAACAATTGTTGGTCTTATTGCCATTCAGTAGGAAGCAGTGCAGTAACACGAACATTCAGAGGCCTTTTTATCTAAAGGATTCTCCCCCAGCATTCTGATTGCAAAGTTTCTGAGGAATCTTCCCGTAGAACAGGGGTCTCCAACCTTGGCAACTTTAAGACTTGTGGACTTCAATTCCCAGAATTCCTCAGCGAAGCTGGCTGAGGAATTCTGGGAATTGAAGTCCACAAGTCTTAAAGTTGCCAAGGTTGGAGACCCCTGCCTTAGAATGAAGTATCTACCAGTCTTGGGCATCTACAAGAATTTGCAGCTTTTATTAAAATGACCAAAAAAAAAAAGCATTCTGACAACACACTGCAAGTTCTTCCTCTTATGCTTGTGATGGCACATCTACAAAAGGGGAAGGGCTTGTATCAGATTGGCATGGTTGTCCCCATTGCTGTTCCCAGATGCCACCATTTTCAATCACATTTTTGCCTCTTCTTTCTCCACCTCTCCGCATTTCTGATGTTTTCTAAAGAAATGAAAAGAATGAAGTAGGTTTTGCAAAAAAAAAAAAAAAAATCCCCAAAAGAATTTGCCAAGTTTGCAGTCTCTCTTTTTGTGGTCTTCCAACATGTTGGGCCACTTGAGTAAACTCAAAAGAATACAGCTTTGACTCTCCAAAGTGGCACAGGTCAGTCTGGGGCTTAGCTAAATTTGAGGCATGTCTTATAGCAGTGATGGCTAACCTTCTCGTCGTGTGCCGAAAGCGCGCACGTGCAACAGCGCACGCACGTGCCGACACCCATATTGCAATGCACCCACCCCTGCACATGAGTGCACGACCTACCCCACGCTCCCCCTGCCCCCCCACATGTGCACACAACCCCCTTCACCCTGCGCATGCTCGCATGAGCTCCCCCGCCCCCTGTTTTGGGCCTAGCAAGCCTCCCTGCAGCCTCCTGGGACCAAAAATGGGCTGCGGGGATGTGTGGACCCCTGGCCCCCCGTTTTGGGCCTAGCAGGCCTCCCTGCAGCCCCCTGGGACCAAAAATGGGCCATGGGGGGCACCGCACCCCCCCACGCTCCTCCATGCCTTCTCACGCATGCACACATGATCCCCATCCATCATGCGTGCACGACCCCTGCGCATGCACCCACGTCTCCCGCATGTGCCCCACCCTTGTGCATCCCAAAAATCAGCTGGCTAACAGGAGGCGCACATGCGTGGTGAAGCTGAGCTGGGTGACGGCTCGCATGCCCGCAGAGAGGGCTCTGCGTGCCAGCTGTGGCACGCATGCCATAGGTTTGCCATCACGGTCTTATAGGATATCAATCAACCTTTTATTATGGTCACATACAGAATAACGCATTATTCTGTCTGTTAAAATAATATAAAATGGACCAAGACATAATAGTGTATTACAATTAGAAATAGAATTCTTTATTGGCCAAGTGTGATTAGACACACAAGGAATTTGTCTGCGGTGCATAAGCTCTCAATGTACATACAACAATAGTGATAGATCATTATCATAGTCATTGTAAAAATACATTCATCATAAAACATTAGTAGATACAACACTTAGTGATAGTCATGCATACTAAAGATAAGAGAGAGGATCATCAATGGGTGGCCAAAGTCTGCCTAATTTTACAGACAGGTTAGCAGAATTTAGCTATGTTCAAAGAAACTGTATCATACTGATCAGGAAGGATATAGGACCGTGGTGGCGAACCTATGGCATGCGTGCCACAGGTGGCACGCGGAGCCATAGAAGCCGGCACGCGAGGGTTCCCACCCGCAAACCGGAAGTGCGAAAAAACGCACTTCCGGTTTGCCGGTGTGCTGTTTTTTGCACTCCGGAGGGTTCAGGGAAGCTCCCTAAAGCTCCGGAATGCAAAAAACTACAAAACGGACAAACCGGAAGTGTTTTGTAGTTTTTTGCATTCCGGAGCTTCAGGGAGCTTCCCTGAACCCTCCGGAGTGCAAAAAACAGCATACCGGCAAACCGGAAGTGCGTTTTTTTCGCACTTCCGGTTTGCCAGTTTCGTCGTTCCAGGCTCCGGTAAGCCTTTGTGCGGGGGTGGGGTGGTGTGCGCATGCGCAGGGGGCAGCATGGGGGGTGTTGTGCGCATGCGTGGGGGGGAGGGAATGGGTGTGGGCATGCGAGCGCGCACGAGCGCGCCCCCCCCCCCTTTTTGGCACGCGAGCCGAAAAAGGTTTGCCACCACTGATATAGGATATAACTCTACAATTGAGAAAGGGGAATATTTGTAGCTCAGGATTGAAATGAGGGGTCTTTGGTGCTCTCTGAGCTTGGTTGTTTTCTTGCAGAGGTTTCATAACCGAACTAGGTAACATCATCATTGATGGGTAATGAAATGTCTGCAAGAAAACAGACAGAAAACAAGCAAGCTCAGAGAGCACCACAGAGACCTCATAACTGTATAGGCTGTAACTATGAAATTGAAAGGGCCATATAAGCCATGACCTGTAACCCTCTGCTTACTGCAAAATTCCTAATTAAAGCACCCCTGACAAACAAATATCCACAGGCTACTTGAAGGTAACCAGTGAAAGGACATCCATTACTTTTGTAAATTGGAACTGCTATTTGTTTGTTTCTACGTACACCGAGAGTTTATGCACTTGAGATAAATTCCTTGTGTGCAGTGGTGAAATCCATTTTTTTTACTACCGGTTCTGTGGGCGTGGCTTGGTAGGCGTGGTGTGGCTTGGTGAGCATGGCAGGGAAAGGATACTGCAAAATCTCCATTCCCTCCCCACTCTGGGGCCAGACAGAGGTGGTATTCGCCAGTTCTCCAAACTACTCAAAATTTCCACTACAAGTTTGTTTGTTTGTTTGTTTGTTTGTTTGTTTGTTTGTTTATTTATTTATTTATTTATTTATTTATTTATTTATTTATTTATTTATTTATTTATTTATTTATAATTTATTTTTAGTGTTCTTATATGCCGCCCTACTCCCTAGGAACTCAGGGCGGCGTCTACTCAAAATTTCCGCTACCGGTTCTCCGAACTACTCAAAATTTCCGCTACCAGTTCTCCAGAACCTGCTGGATTTCACCCCTGCTTGTGTGTCTCATCACACTTGGCCAATAAAGAATATTTTATATTCTAAAAGCCTAACATTGTGAAGCACCAGACTAGTCTTAGCACCTGTGAGCAGTGACAACAAGTATAATTGTGGGGACAGGGTATTCAGAATCTCAGATTTGTGCTACTCGGAGGTTCCTGATTTCTTAAACCCTATCTTTCTTTCTCTCTCAACCCTACCAGCCCTTTCTTCTCCTGAAGCAGACGCAAAGGAAGTTAACCTTATTTAGCTTAAGGAGTTATTCACTTGGGGACTCAGGGAGTGATGAATGTGGAAACTATTACCAGCGAAAGCATCAGGCTCCCTGAAGCTGTTTAAAAATGCATTCTCCCGTGTAAATTTCTGCTTCATCAATCCTTATGACGGGTCAAACATTGCTGTTGTTTCCTGAACAAATTGTACGACATGCCCTTTTCCCCCCTGCAAATCTGTGCAGAAGAGCAGAACTACCCTCAGCTTTGCTTTCCGCTTTTGTCTCAGAGCTGGTTTTATGGCAACAGCTGCAAGGGTGTCAGGTTTGACGGCAAGAGGATGACAGATGTATAGGAAGAAAGGGGAGCCAGCCGGGAACAAGCAGAACATGTGATAAATGCAGAGCAAGGTGGGCACCCCGAAGAAGAGCACAAAATTATGCCTACCAGATTCAGTGCTTATGGGGCGTAGGTTCCATTTTGAATGTAGCTAAGCATGTATAAATATTAACTTTTCCTGGAGAGAATTGAAGTAAGGCACCTTTTCCAGCAATTGACCCTTGATAACAGCCATACTTCTGGGCTTCACAACACTGGGTTCCTAGATTTCTTTTTAAAAATTGCTTATTTTCTCCTCTGTTCTCTTTCTTTCTTTCTTTCTTTCTTTCTTTCTTTCTTTCTTTCTTTCTTTCTTTCTTTCTTTCCTTTCTTTTCCTTCCTTCCTTCCTTTCTTCCTTCCTCTTTCTTTCTTTCTTTCTTTCTTTCTTTCTTTCTTTCTTTCTTTCTTTCTTTCTTTCTTTCTTTCTTTCTCTCTCTCTCTCTCTCTCTCTCTCTCTCTCTCTCTCTCTCTCTCTCTTTCTCCTTTTCTGTCTCTCTCTGCCTATTGGTAAGGTCTGGCTTATTAGGATATATATATATTAATGTGCTATAAGCCAGCTGTGTCACGGTATGATTATTGTCAGTTGTATGTATATGCAGGGAGCTGCATCCCTATCTAATATAATGGTACATTCCTGAGCACGTGATTGATATGTTCTTGTACGCATGTGTGCGTTCCTGAATCTCCATTCCTTCCTTCTTACTTGACTCTTGACTGGGAGAGTTGCATTTTATAGCAGAGATGTAAACAATGAGATTTTATTGTTTTTGTACCGAAATAAATATTTTAATTAGATTTTTAAACTCCGGCTTTATTTCTAATGTCTGAATTCCGGGAGAAAGATCAAACATCGCCTCTGTGAGATTAATTCTCACTCCAACAAGCTGCTTTTCTGGTTTCTGGAGCACACATGTGCACCGGCCAGCTGGTCTTCATAGGTACTGGGGCGCCAGAAAATGGCCCCAAAACCAGCCTGAAAAATGGCCGGAAAATGGCCCAAAAATGGCCTGAAAACAACCCAGAAAACGGCCCGGAAAATGGCCTGAAAACGGCCGGAAAATGGCCCGGAAAATGGCCAAAAACAACCAAAAAACAGGCATGCACATGCCGGCCAGCTGGTCTTCGGGTTTCCGGTGTTCTGATGCGCGCACATGCACGCACATGCATGCGCGTTCCGGTTTGGACACTCGGTGCTGAAAATGTTTGCCATCACTGCTCTAGGATATAAAACTGACCGCAAACAGCACTCCTTACTAGCACTGATGATTTTACCTAGTTTGGATAATGAAACGTCTGCAAGAGAACAGCCAAGCCCAGAGAGTACCTAGAATCCCTCATGTCAACCCTGAGCTACAAATATTCTCCTTTATTAATATCAGTAAAGTCAGTCTAAGTCAGATAGTTACAAATGGTCTGTTTGAACAGGATGCACAAAGATCACTTTAGAAAACATGGTTTGTGAGAGAATAGTCTGGTTCTTTAATTAGATGTTAATACATAGGGCTATCTTCTAATCTTTAGTTTTATTTAATACAAAGAGACATGGAAATCATTGGGTTTCCTAATCAATCAATACCAGGGGCGGGTTCCTAATTATTTTACTACCACTCTGTGGGCGTGGCTTATTTTGTGGGTGTGGCTTGCTAGCCATGTGACCGGGTGGGCGTAGCTTCTCGGACTGCTGAAGGGAGAGGAACTGAGATAGGTCCTCCTGCTCATTCCCCCTCCCCTCAGCAGCTCAAGAAGCCTCGAACGTGCAAAAATGCCTAGGATCATCACCGCGCGTTCGTGGCTTCTCGGATTGCTGAAGGGAGGGGAATGGAGATAGCTCCTGCCGCCCGTTCTTTCATCGTCTCACGTGCTCCCTCAGCCATCCTTCCCTGCTTGGACTCACTGTGGGGTAGGAAGGCAGCGCATGAGCAGTGCCGGAAACTCGGCTTCTGGTCATGCGCAGAAGAAAATTTAAAAAAATAAATTTAAAAAATGTTTTTAAATGGTGGCACCCAGGCACCAGCAACCGACCGCACCGGTACTGTGATGTCACCAGCAGGCCGCTAACGGTGCTATAGAGTGGACCGCACTGGTAGGAACCCACCACTGCAATACACTCTTTTGCTAATCCTGCTGATGTATCCAGCAAGTCAAAAAGACTCAGAGTTGTTCAACTCTGTTGTGAATGCTAACGCAAAGGAATAATTTCAGAAAGGAGCTCGTGCTTGGGAGGTGTACTATGAAAGAAAACTTGAGCTGGTTTATTCAGGATTCTCTGCATGGGGTCAACTTTCCAGATCATTTAGAGAGCAACAATGAGCCACATCAAACTCCTGAGTTTATTACACCACGGGATTTGATCTCATTGACAAATGGATTTAGAGTCCTTCTTGGCAGTTTGCTTTTTCTGCAAGGTGTCGCCCATTAAGAAGTTTTAGCTGTACTCGAGAATCAGAAAAATCAATGAAATGAAAATGGCAAAATCTGCCAATTAAAGCCATCAAGGCTGTGTTCTGTGTTGCCTTCTGTCAAACATCAATAAACAGCTTTATTTACCTGGGCACTTCTATAGGAAGCATAAGCTTGCATATGATTCAGTGCTCCGCTTATAAAAGACCCACTCGTCTCGATCCCGTCCCAGTTCACACTGATGCAAATGGAAAATAATCCTGAGTTTATTCTGAGAAAAGAGGAGCTGAAGTGATCTGAAATAGAAAACGGGACGGCTTTGGGCCATCCATTTTGCCATGACAATAACAGCGCGAATGTGTCAAATGTATTTTGCCTTGGCAGAGCAATGATGTTTTTGAAATCAGGTGATTATGCACAATGTTGCCCACCTCGGTATGGGGGCAGATCCATCACTGGCAGCTTGAAAGACAGCACGGTGGGTGAACGAGCAAGCAGCTGTCCTTGTGCTTTTCTCCCTAGAATTTGTTCATTGCTGCCTTTTCTTTAAAAAAAAAATCAGCCATGAACATGGCCAGCAAGCTTTTCAGTGGTCCTACTTAACATACAGGTAGTCCCCGACTTATAACCATGTTTAGTGACCGTTCAGAGTTACAGCGGCTCTGAAAAAAGTGACTTAGGACTGTTTTTCACACTTTGCACAGTGCCGCATCCATGCGGTCACTTGATCAAAATTTGGACTCTTGGAAACTGGCATGTGTTTATGACGGTTACAGCATCTCAGAGACAGGACCAGAGGAGGGTTCCGCCCGGTTCGCACCGGTTCTATAGAACCGGTAGTAAACCGGTGGTGATGTCATGGAGCCACTTCTGTCGGTGCCGGTCCATTTTGGGAATTTTTTAAAAAAAAATTTTTAAATTTTTTGCACTGAGTTTTCGGCACTGCGCATGCACCGCCATCTTGTTTTTGGAATTTTTTTTGTATTTTTTGCTTGTTTTTCAGCACTGCGCATGCGTGCGTGCACCCAAGCGGTGTCGGAGGAAGTGAACGGCGGCGAGGTAAGTTAGAACCCACCCTTGGGCATGACCTTCTGCAAAGTGAATGGGGAAGCCAAATTCACTTAACAATCGTGCTGCTAACTTAACAACTGCGATGGTAAACTTAACGGCTGTGGCAAGAAAAGTTGTAAAATGGGGCAAAGCTTCCTTAACAACTCTCTTGCTTAGCAATGGAAATTTTGGGCTCAGGTATGGTCATAAGTCAAGGATTACCTATGGTAGAAAATCCCACAGTTGAAATGTCTGCCTAGTCCCAGTTTCAAGAAATTCAGTTGGGTCCCTGAAAGCAGCTTTTCAAATCCTGTGCTATGTAAGCTTCTTTTAACTTTCTTCGTCTTCTACTTTTGTCCCCTCTCCCTCTACCCTGCACATGACCGTAGAAGAGAATGATGTTTCCCCCAGTGATGAACATCCCTAAAATAACCGTAATTATAAAGGCCCAAATGGAAGAATTGTTTTCTCAGGTAAATGGCAACATTCAGCAGGGGAATCAAGCTTGATACATCAAGCAGATCCCTTTGTCAATGGGAGATCCATGTGTTGGTTATCACAGAGCTTGTTTTGTTTCATGTTTCACACAGAATGAGATGGAAAATGTTGGCTTGATAACGCCACGAGGAAAAATTAAAATGATGTTATAAATCCTATGAGATCAAATATCTCCTGATGTTTCTTTTTAACAGAGTAAACGTTTGGCTTTATGGTTTGCTAGTTGTTAAAAGCACTCATTTTGGTGGCACATTATACTTTTTATATACATTACTGTTTTATAGTCAGCTTGTAAAATTGGTACATATAGGTGTGTGTGTGTGTTTATGAGGAGAAGAGAGGATAGGACAGGATGATAGTTGATAGGTAGGTAGGTAGGTAGGTAGGTAGATAGAAAGATAGATAGAAAGATAGATAGATAGATAGATAGATAGATAGATAGATAGATAGATAGATAGATAGATAGATAGATAGATAAGATAGATTAGATAGGATAGATAGATAGATAGATAGATAGATAGATAGATAGATAGATAGATAGATAGATAGATAGATAGATAGATAAGATAGATTAGATAGGAAGGATAGATAGATAGATAGATAGATAGATAGATAGATAGATAGATAGATAGATAGATAGATAGATAGATAGATAGATAGATAGATAGATAGACGTTGTAAAGTAGATGCTGGTATTGCCACAAATAATATTTATGCTAAATAATTTGAATGCTTGAAAAACATAAAGACAATTTTGAGTTGAGAAAAGATAATCAGTAGTTTTGGATAAGGCTTGTGCAAATCCAGATTTAAGTATTTATGAACATTGCTTATCCAGCTAGTCCATTAACATCCAAAACAATGGTAAATGCACTCTGCACTGGGCAGGAGGTTGGACTATATGATCCCTAAGGTCACTCTCAAACCTTACCACTGGCATTTGTAATTCTAAATACTATTTGTGCTTCCAATAGACTTCAATAGTTTTTTGAGCCCTTAAAGTATTTGCAGGTATTGCGTGCTTTTCTATAAAATCCAAATACAGTATCTCTATTAATAGCATCTTCTGATTTGCAGACCAATCTACAGATCAGGATAGAGTTATTCAGTGGAATTTGCACACCCACAAGTTTTGAAATCTGCTTTTCCACTATAGGAAAGTGCATTAAATCTTCCCTTTTAGATAAACTCTGGAAATGTATGCCCTGTGAGAAAATGTGTAGAGTCTATTTCAACAGGCCTTTGTGTATGTGACTTTAAAAAGGAGGGACAGAGTTGATGAAGGTGAAACTGACAAGGATCTGAAATAGTTTCATCTATTCCCCTTCTCATGGAAGTGATTGCAATTGATCAAACTAAATCCCTTAACTTGAAGTGTAAATATTATTATTACCTATGTTCTCTAAAGTGAGTGGGAGGGCACAAAATTATTTAAAACACCAAATTTGTTTCTCAAATCCAGTGCATGGCATCAGCTGAATTATGTTTTCAGCCATTCGTTCTTTCTGGAAGAACATAACCTATGCATTTCCTATCTCTAAGATTATCTAGGTGACAGGCTGAAAATTCTCCGCTGTAAAGAAAAAAGATTGATACCTTTGATTCGCAAAATAGGTAACTGAAACTGGAGAGGGCTTCTGTGCACTTAAACCTGAGAACCTTCACATTTTCTAAAGTCAACAGTTGTTAAAAGTGTGGATAGACTTCCCCAAGAACTACAGAATATTAGTGAGAGAAACTTTAACTAAATCTTGGGGGGGGGGGTGAATATTGTTCAAGATCAAGAGAGTTAATGGACACCATTATTACCATCCAATACAAAACAATATCTTGTTTTTAAACAATATTAGAACCATCCATAACATTTCTCCTTCTTCCAGATACCTTTGTACAAAGTATTACATTTCGAATTGCAATTTATAACCAGACATGAAGGTATAAGTTACGGTAAGTGTGTCTTCTTTGGAAGGAGTACCATAATTTCCATTCCATCACTGACTCAGATCTTTTCCTAGTAACAGCTGTGCTTCCATTACAGATAGCACTCAAAGCAGTAATATCTGGGGAGAAGACTTTCCCCAAGGAAGGGAGTAGGCAAAGAGGTTATTGCATTTTGATCTACAACATACATACTCCAACCAATCTGGGAGATGCAAGAATGGACACATCTGATGTTTCTCTGGGATGCATCTCAAATATGGTCAATCAAAAAATAGAACTGTGATCCAAAAAGAAATTCAAACCCTAAGCCAGGCTCTCAAAAAGGAACACAACATATCTATATTTGTACAGATATTGTATTTGTATTTTCCAGCGGTGAAATCTACTTACCTTCCCTACCGGTTCAGAAGCGCGCGCTTCTTCACCCTCTGCGCATGCGCAGAAGGCTTTGTGCATGCGCAGAGGGTTAAAAACAAGAAAATGGTGACGTCTGGGCGGGTGGGCCGAGCCTCACGCTGCTGCCGCTACCGGTTCTCCGAACCACCGGCAGCCGCCGCTACCAGTATGCCTGAACCAGGGCGTACCAGTAGGAGCCGAGTTGGTGCAGTGGTTAAATGCAGCACTGCAGGCTACTGCTAGTTCAGCAGTTCAGCTGTTCAAATCTCACCGGCTCAAGGTCGACTCAGCCTTCCATCCTTCCGAGGTGGGTAAAATGAGGACCCAGATTGTTGGGGGCAATATGCTGAACTCTGTAAACCGCTTAGAGAGGGCTGTAAAGCACTATGAAGCGGTATATAAGTCTAAGTGCTATTGCTAAGTGCTATTTCACCACTTGTATTTTCCCATAGTCAGGTTGTTGAGGTGGCGCAGCGGTTAGAGTGCAGTACTGCAGGCCACTTTAGCTGACTGTGATCCGCAGGTCAGCGGTTCAAATCTCACCGGCTCAAGGTTGACTCAGCCTTCCATCCTTCCGAGGTAGGTAAAATGAGGACCCAGATTGTTGGGGGCAATATAAATATATTTGTATTTACATTGCTTACTGGTGTAAACCAGTATATATACTGTATAAAACAATATATACATTGCTTACTGGTGTAAACCGCTTAGAGAGTGCTTGCACTGTGAGGCGGTATATAAATGTCACTAATAAATCTATTTATAGGAGCCGAGGTGGCGCAGTGGTTAAAAGCAGCACTGCAACCTTCAGCTGATTACTAGTTCAGCAGTTCAGCTGTTCAAATCTCACCAGGCTCAAGGCTGACTCAGCCTTCCATCCTTCCGAGATGGGTAAAATGAGACCCAGATTGCTGGGGGCAATATACTGAACTCTGTAAACCGCTTAGAGAGGGCTGTAAAGCACTATGAAGTGGTATATAAGTCTAAGTGCTATTGCTATTGTTGATACTGGCCACTATTAACATCATTTAGGCTTGACAGAGAAAAATATTTTTCTCTGTCTCTTTTTACACTTCTTGCTGCTATGTTCCATCTTCCAAGTTCCCAAAGAAAATGTTTAACTGTGAAAGAAATTCTCCTTAATTAGTAAATATGATTTCTTGTACTGCAATTGCTTGGAGAGTGTAAATAAAACTACATGAAACTAAAAACATCTTAATAAGTTGAAGTGCCTATATTGACAGTATATCCGCATTCCTCTTGATTATTTTTGTAGTATTTTGAATATTTTGCTTAACCAATTATATTAATGGGATTTTTAAAAATAGTGTATAAAACACATGAAATTATATCCCGGGTCTACTAAAACTGTTGCTTGGGGCTGAAGGTTCACAACACAAGTATCACTTTCTGTTCTTTTGACAACTGCGGCTGGCAGAGTCGTTCAATGATGAATATACCAGGAATGAACAAAAACAAAAGAAAATTGAAACAGGTGGCAATGCCTGAATAATTTAGTCTTTTAAAAATAATCATCCTAATAATCTTTTTAAGCATTTTCTCTAATGGCTGAGCTATATTTGGAAACTGTTTTTAATGAAAATTAAAACGATGCATGGAATGGTATCTACAGTATATATCTGACCCTTCTGGCCAACTGGCATGGCCTCGGAGGATTCTGACTGACAAGCTATCTCGATACCCATGGTCCACTGAAATAGCCACATTAGCCTGCAGCAGATTGAGAAAGCTATTTGCAAAAGGGAAGGCTAGGGTGGAACATGAGGAAGCAGCTTACTCTTAACTCTAATACTCTTAACCAGAGCATACAAAACATTTGCTAGACCGATTCTTGAATACAGCTCATCAGTCTGGAACCCGCACTACATATCAGACATTAACACAATTGAGAATGTCCAGCGATACTTCACAAGAAGAGTATTACATTCCTCTGTTCACAACAGAATTCCTTATGAAACCAGACTTGAAATTTTGGGACTTCAAAATTTAGAACTCCGCCGCCTTCGATCTGACCTAAGTGTAGCTCCCAAAATTATCTGCCTCAATGTCCTACCTGTTAACGACTACTTCAGCTTCAACCGCAATAATACACGAGCTCACAATAGATACAAACTTAATGTAAACCGCTCCAGACTTGACTACAAAAAATTCGACTTCAACAACAGAGTTGTCAACGCCTGGAACACTTTACCTGATTCAGTAGTTTCTTCCCCAAACCCCAAAAACTTCAACCTCAGATTATCTACCATCGACCTCACCCCATTCCTAAGAGGTCGGTAAGGGGCGTGCATAAGTGCACAATCGTGCCTACCGTTCCTGTCCTAATGTACCCATATATTCATACCTCTTTTACTCTTATTCATGCTTGTAATATTACATATATATTCAATCATGTTTTACTGTTTATACTTTGCTTATAATCATATATGCTTGACAAATAAACAAATACAAATACAGCTACCTTGCATATGACCATCTCATTAGCTTTCTCGCTAATGAGGCAGGACACATTTTGTCCAAGATTTCAAGGGTCCCTTTCTCAGAGTTATGCTGAAGTCTGATGTTTATGAGGCCATGTTGTAGCAATAGTCCTTCCCAGCGGTGAAATCTACTTACCTTCCCTACCGGTTCAGAAGTGCAAGCTTCGCGCATGCACGCTCACTCCACTCACATGCACTTCTTTACCCGCGCTCCACTCTCTATATAAGTGGAGTATCAGTTCCACCTACTGAAATATACTTTTTTTTCAGCAAAGGAAGGTTTTTGCTATTTTTGCTTAAATATTCATGTTTTTATTTTCCTGCCCAAAACCTGAATACGTTTGTTAATCCTTGCAGTCTTTTTTTTTTGCTTGAAATACTTACAGAATATAATCAAATTCCATTTGGAAAAGTGACTTTAAAAAATGCCTTTGGGGTTGAACCTGCTGTCTATGTGGCTGTGTCTCTGTGTGCGTGCAAAAGAAAACATATGAATTGCCCAAAATGATCTTGAGGACAAAATCAAGGAAGCTGTTAAAACTTCATGACAAATTGTTTCAATTAAGATTTGGGTTTTTTTTGAGCAGAGTAATGAAAAATTGCATAGAAGATACAATTAGATTGAACAGCATGCTTCCGGAACTGGTGCTATTCAGTCAGAAGAGATACAGAAAGATTCCTGACTGTGGCTGAAAAATTTTGTTGGGTTCTCAGAGAGTTGCAAATTGTCCTACTCATGCTTCTGTGTTAAACTGCCTGACATGACATTTGTTGTTCCTCTCCTGTCTCTGTGGCCTCTGCTCTCAGCCACTGACAGTCCCCAAGGTCATCAGTGACAAAAGTGAACAAATGTTATGCGCCTTGAGCCTCTCCTTGGATGGCATCGAAATAAAGGGAGAAAGGCTATTTTAACACTTGCACCACTAAGGAATATCTCATTCCTTAGTGGTGCAAGTGTTAAAATAGCCTTTCTCCCTTTATCTCATTCCTTAGTGGTGGCGCAGTGGTTAAAAGCAGTACTGCAGCCTATTTCAGCTGACTGCTAGTTCAGCAGTTCAGCTGTTCAAATCTCACCGGCTCAAGGTTGACTCAGCCTTCCATCCTCCTGAGGTGGGTAAAATGAGGACCCAGATTGTTGGGGGCAATTTGCTGAACTCTGTAAACCGCTTAGAGAGGGCTGTAAAGCACTATGAAACGCTTTATATAAGTCTAAGTGCTAGTGCTATTGCTATTCATAGACAGGATCAGTGGTGAAATCCAATTTTTTTTACTACCGGTTCTGTGGGCGTGGCTTAGTGGGCATGGTGTGGTGTGGCTTGGTGGGCGTGGCTTGGTGGGCATGGCAGGGGAAAGATACTGCAAAATCTCCATTCTCACCCCACTCTTGGGCCAGCCACAGGTGGTATTTGACAGTTCTCCGAACTACTCAAAATTTCCGCTACCGGTTCTCTAAACTACTCAAAATTTCCACTACCGGTTCTCCGGAACCTGTCAGAACCTGCTGGATTTCACCCCTGGACAGGATAATTTGAGAGCAGTGTTGTGGATGGTCCAGGAGGGAAAAAAATGTGCCATTGGGTCTAGTCTGGGCTGTGAAAGGATCCAAGTCAACCTTATCCCATTCTGCTCTTTTTGTCATTCAAGCCTCGTTATTAAGCCTGTAAGGATTCAAATTTTAATGGCCTTTTCAAAAATTACAAGGCCGTAGATAAATCAAAGAAGTCATGGAGTAGGAATTTATTCTGGGCCATTCAGAAAATCTTTCTGAATTCTAGCGTGTTCTGCTTTTGTTCACATCTGTCAGACTTCAAGATACTCCGGCAGAAATCAATTTAGAAAATAAAAGGATAGATTTAAAAAGCAGGGTAGTTTCTCATTTCAAAATACAATTTTGTCCCCTTTGTCTTGGCTGCTAGTCATGCATATTTTATATAGCCATTAGAGCCACACGGTAGAGCCAGTCAGAGCTTCAGAAGGTTTGTAAGGATTTCACAATGGTGAATGAGGTCTTTCCTGTTGGCTTCTTGTTACATAGGCATTGCCCTGCCTAGGAGTTAGGACGTTGCTGATCAAATTCATGTAACCAATTTTATTAAAAACGAATAAATAAAATCTTCCTCGTACATGTAGAATGAGCAGAGACAAATTAGCTACCCATATCTTTTGGACAAATTTTTTAACACCTCTCATATTGATCTTGAAATATTTAGAAAAAGTGTGTGATCTAATTAAACCTTATGTATCTCCAAGAACATATGTTGTTTTATATTTCTTCACAAGGATAGAAAATAATAGAATATGTTTAGAATGGATATGGATATGACCAGTTATTCTGTCATTTGGTGTTCAGTTCAGTCCAAATATGAAAGCTTGGGATACAAACAAGAAATCACAGATATTCATCTAGCTATCTAGCTATCATCTATCTACCTCTCTACCAAGCAACCTATATAATTTATTTAGCCACCCATCCCACACAAGATCATTCTTGGTAGCATACAATAGATACCCTAGGCCCGTGATGGCAAACCCATGGCACGCGTGCCAGAGGTGGCATGCAGAGCCCCCTCTGTGGGCACCCGCGCCATCGCCCGCTGGTCTTCGCTGCGCCAGAGCGCCAGAAAACAGCCTGAAAATGCCCCAAAAATGGTCGTTTTCCGGGCCATTTTTGGGCCGTTTTCGGCCATTTTTAGGCCAAAAACGGCCTGGAAAGCAGCCCGAAAAGTGGCCTAAAAACAGCCAAAAAAACAGCCATAAAACAGGCCGTTTTCTGGGCTGTTTTCAGGCCATCTTTAGGGCCCAAAACAGCCTGAAAATGGCCTGAAAAACTACCAAAAACTGCCAAAAATGAGGCATGCGCATGCTGGCCAGCTGTTCTTTGGGTTTCCAGTGCTCCGGCGTGCGCACCTGCATGCACCTGCATGCGCGTTTCAGTTTGGGCACTCTGTACCGAAAAAGTTCACCATCACTGCCCTAGGCGAACAAAATTACAACAAAAAGGAAGGAAGACGTACAGTATCTCACAAGGTTTCAATTGTTTTTATTTATTATTTCTAAAAATAAATTTGGCTATTACAATTCAAGTGCGACAGTTCTTTTTCCAAGGCATTTGTCACTAACGTTTTTTCCAAAAAGTCAAAGTGCTTCTGTTTGGTAGATATGAAACGGATATTTATAAAGCATTTGATTTATCAGCCAAATAACGGAGGGGTTTTCTTGATGTAAAAATGATTTATCATAAGGACATGTTCATGTTCATCAAGCTTCTTTTGGTTTGATAATCTAAAGCAGGGGTGTCAAACTCAAGGCCGAGGGGCTGGATCCGGCCTGCAGGGTGCTTAGATCTGGCCCATAGGGCTGCCTAGAAACAGCAAAGGACAGGCCCATGGTGCCTCTGCCAGTGAAAATGGAGCTCGGGAGGGCCAAGTGCAGCCCTCCCAAGCGCCGTTTTTGCTGGCAGAGGGTTGCAGGAGGCCGCCGCAGCCAAAAAAGGAGCTTGGGAGCCCGTTTTCGCTGGCAGAGTGCTTGGGCCACCACAGGCACCCCTGACACGAGTGACGTCGGGCTGGCCTCGCACCCCTTCCCCCCCTCACAAGCTCAAACACAACCCTGATGAGGCCCTCAATGAAATTGAGTTTGACACCCCTGCTCTAAATCAATCTTTCCTGAGCT
The DNA here is from genome assembly GCA_023053685.1 of Diadophis punctatus similis. Taxonomy (NCBI): domain Eukaryota; kingdom Metazoa; phylum Chordata; class Lepidosauria; order Squamata; family Dipsadidae; genus Diadophis; species Diadophis punctatus. Next base: position 2,814,847 of record JALIGW010000005.1, on the reverse strand, counting down.
ACATTTCCTAGAATTCTGGATCAGAAAAGAGATGCTTACTGGGTTTTTTTTAATGGTAATTTGGCTTGGAATAGTGGAGAGACTGTGTCATAAATTAGACGATAGTGGATTCTTAATAACATTAAGATATTTTTAATGAAGCACCATATTTAGCAGAGAATGCCTTGATTGCAGTCTTGGCCCTAGCTTTTTCCTCATGATCCCTATCATGCTTTTATTGCCTTAAAAAAGTTCCTTTATATCTCATTGCGGAGGTTTATATTCCTTCTGTTTAAGAGCATAAAATTGAATTCGGACAGCTGTATGTCCATGACTGTTTGCCTTCACTCCCTTCCCCCATTTCTGTAGATTTTACCCTAAGACAGCGGTTCTCAACCTGGGGGTTGCGACCCCTTCGGGGGTTGAATGACCCTTTCACAGGGGTCGGGAGACTTCACCCAGACGCCGCCATTTGGGTTATTTTACCCTCTGCGCATGTGCAGAACGCTTTGCGCATGTGCAGAGGGTAAAAGAACCCAAATGGCGGCGGCGGGGTGGGGGTCACGGCGGCGGGTGCGGCAGCGGGGTGGTTCGCGGTGGGGGCGCGGAAGTGGGGCGCGGGGCGCGGCATTAGGAAGGTTGAGAACCACTGCCCTAAGAGATGTTTCATTGTATTAATTATTCATGAACATAAAATAGTGTTCATGAATTGTAAGGAAGAATGTGTTTTGCTAGGAGGAGATGTCATTTTTGTGAGGGGAATAATTAAAAGCTGCTGTTTTAAAGGGGGAAAATAATAAATATAACAGAAAATATAACTTGATTATGAATCCCTTTATAACAATGTTTTTTAACCTTGGCAACTTTAAGAAGTATGGACTTCAACTTCCAGAATTCCTGAGTCATCATGCTGCCTGGAGAGTTCTGGGAATTGAAGTCCACATCTTTTAAAGTTGCCCAAGGTTAAAAAAAACATTATTTTATAACATCTGGCTTAATTCTATTGTGAGTGAAACTGAAGTCTAGCATATAAGAGGGTGGGCTTGGAATTCAAATCCTGGCATCTTGAACAGGCCACAGCACCTCAGAAAAAGCCATACCGAAAGATCTCAGGAAGCAATGAACAATAGCAACCCATGTTGGTGCTTATTGTTGGGGATGCAGTTGTGGACATTGCACTAAGCCAGGCTGTAAACTCTGGAAATGGAAAAAATATAGAATAGCAGGACTCTGGAGAAAAATCAAAATAAATCTTGGAATTTTTACAGACATACAACTCAATCTGGATTCAGAATCAACATAATTAGAAATAGAATATCCAATTAGTATCTTTTGATGCACCTAATCAATCAATCAATCAATCAATCAATCAATTTTAGATTGATGGAATTCCTCATTTTCTAGTTTTAAGCTGGGATGCCTGTTTCCATCATTAAATCGGGCTGTGGCTAAGAAAATAAAAGCAACTTTATCACTGGTAGGATTCAGGATTCTGCCCAATGTCCCTCAATTTTGAATCAACAATCTTGCATATGTTCTAGGAAGACTTTAATATGCAACAAAAATTGGGATTTATTTTTGAGATCTGAATTGTAAATATCTACATTGCTTTCTTTGTTCATGTTTATTGTATTTTTAGGCCACAGACAATGACGTGGGCTCTTATGGAAAAGTGAGCTATTACTTCAGTGATGATCCAGACAGGTAGGTATTTTATTACAGGTATTCTTTGATCTGTCTGCTGTAGCCTTAATATAATGCTTCATTTATATCAGTTAAATTGAAATAAAATCCTCACACCGCTCTGGTCATTGTTTCGTTGAGATAGGTTTGTGGTTTCAATGTCTTGAAAATCATGTCAGTAGATGAGGTGCTAATTAGAATTGACCATGAAGATAGTAAAGTGGTGGATAACCTATGCCTTTTATGATCAACCATCAACAGTAAAGCAACAAGCAACCACAAAATATGCTATAGACTAGCACAGTGGTGGCGAACCTTTTTTTCCTCGGGTGCCGAAAGCATGTGTGCGCACGCTATTGCACAAACGCGAGTGCCCACACCCATAATTTAATGCCTCTGGAGGCCGGAAATGGCCCATTTTCCGACTTCCGGTGGGCCCAGTAGACTTCCCTGGAACCTGGGGAGAGCGAAAATGCCTCCGGAGGCCCTCCAGAAGCCAAAAACGCCCTCCCAGAGCCTCAGCATGAGCCGTAAATCAGCTGGCCAGCGTGCACATGTGCGTTGGAGCTAAGCTAAGGCAACGGCTCACGTGCCGGCAGATATGGCTCCGCGTGCCACCTGTGGCACGCGTGCCATAGGTTCGCCATCACTGGACTAGCACATAGTAGCGCACTCATGGAAGTGAAAGTTGGACTTTAAAGAAGTAGGATAGGAAGAATATTGATGCCTTTGAACTTTGGTGTTGGAGAAGACTCCTAAGAATACCATGGACAACCAAGAAAACAAACCAATGAGTCATCAAACACATCAACCCAGGGTTCTCATTCAAGGCATAAATCACCAGGCTCAGATTGTCCTACTTCAGACACAGTATATGAAGACCCAGGTCTCTGGAAAAGGCCTTATTGCTGAGAAATGTGAAAGGAAAAAGAAGAGGATGAACATCAGCAATGTGGATAGACTCAGTTATGGTAGCTTATGGGTGCACCCTTGGGAGACTTGAAAGAACAAGTTAGGGATCGTATCAATTAATCAATTTTAGATTCATGGGATTCCTTGTTTTCTGTTTTCCTATCAAGGAAGAAAAATATTAATAATGTAAGAATGAATGCCACACCCTAACAATAAATTAGCAAAAAGCAAAGCAAAAAGAGTAAGTGCTGAAAGGATATATAAGAAAAATCATGCTAGGGAATAGGAGTAAATATTGTACAACATCAGCATTATCTTTGATGGAGACCAATTCAATATGAAATCTAGAACTTCTTCAATTTTTTGAAACCTGGAGAGATTTCATAAGGTTTTAATATGTTGAATGCAGAAATGTTAGCAATGTACCCATAATGAGGAATACATGTGTGTCATGCTGCTCCCACATGCTCCAAATTATCTCTGGCCAGCCTGCTAGCTTGAACTGCCAACATTATCTCCATCACTGCTCACAGTTGACCAAAGAGAGTGGTTGATGACAAATTAAATGGGCATAGAGAAGACGCATCCTCTACTTATAGGCTGTAGCGTGAATTCATGTCAGTTTGCAGGATTTATCTATAATTCAGTCACACTTTTACTTCTTGTATTAATTAATCATGGAGCAGCATTTTTAATTCAGAAAATCAATTATGAATTACACTGCCAACTCTGGTTGGTCCATCCTGCATCCTAACTGGCCTTGGATCAAAACATACATGACTGAGCTTGCTGATCTTAAGATTTAGTATAGCAATCCAGCAAACAGAAAGCCTAACTAGTTGCTAAGTAGAGCTTTGGAATTCCTAAAATTGAAACAGAAAGTCCTGTCATCCCAGATCCTTTAAAATAAACCAGCAGATTAATATTTCTACCTGTGCATCAAAATAATTTGGATATACATCTTGTGATGAGAAGGTAATAATGTGCTGAGACTTTATTCTTCAGAGTTCAGTTTGAAATGAACTTTACTAGAACTCCTCTGTTCATTCTCTCTGACTGTAAAAATACATCTGCAAACTTCCTGTGAAAGCAAGATGAGGATTGATTTTCTCATCTGCTAAAGAGCAAACTATGTATTACATTCAAGCATGTGTAATGAATTCCCAATATATTGTGTGTGTGTATATATATATATATTCTATTGTAAACAGCCTCAGGAGATAGCCATTGTAAATAGAAGAGAGAGAAATGAGCACAGCTGTGAGAGTGTAGCATTTAACTCTCTCTCTACTGGATTTTTTTCAACTCAAAATGCATTTCTCCCATCCAGATATTAAGACTCTAGAACAGTGGTTCCCAACCTGTGGTACGTGTACCACTAGTGGTACGCGAGGGCCTTCCAGATGGTACGCGGACACTTTCGGGGTCATGAACGATTTTTAGTTAGTTATTTTTTACTTCACAAAAAAGTTTACTGCCTAACACACGATAATCTGGCAACGATTTGCAACTGTTGCCACACGCCACCCACCTGGTCCCAGTGGCCCGAGAATCCAGTTCCTGGATGCGCGGGGCCAAAGAAGGAACCAGGTGGTACGCGGCGACTGTACGGGACCTCCAAGTGGTACTCGATCACAAAAAGGTTGGGAACCACTGCTCTAGAAAGAGTACAGAGAAGAGCAACAAAGATGATTAGGGGACTAATGGCTAAAACATGAAGGGTGGTTACAAGAATTGAGTATGCCTAGTTTAATGAGAAAAGAACTAGGGGTGATATGATAGCAGTGTTCTAATATTTGAGGGGCTGCCACAAAGAAGAGGGAGTCAAGCTATTCTCCAAAGCACCTGAAGGCAGGACTAAAAACAATGGATGGAAACTAATCAAGGAAAGAAGCAATCTAGAACTAAGGAGTAATTTCCTGACAGTTAGAACAATTAATCAGTGGAACAACTTGCCTCCAGAAGTTGTGGGTGCTCCATCACTGGAAGTTTTTAAGCCATTTGTATGAAATGTGTATTGGGGTCTCCTGCTTGAACATGGGGTTAGATTAGAAGACCTCCAAGGTCTTTTCCAACTCTGTTATTCTGTTAAATTAATTATTTACTGAAGTCTATTTCTTCAATACGTTGCTTGCTGTTTTGGGCTCCAGGTTCTCCTTGGAGAAGGATTCAGGCATCATCACACTGGTTGCCCGCCTGGACTTTGAGACAACCCAGCGTTATACACTCACTGTCATCGCCAGAGATGGGGGTGGAGAAGAGACAACCGGGAGGGTCCGGATTAATGTCCTGGATGTCAATGACAACGTACCCACCTTCCAGAAAGATTCCTATTTAGGAGCTCTCAGGGAAAATGAGCCATCAGTCACTCAAGTGGTCCGCGTGAGGGTAAGAAACTCCAGATATATGTTTTTCTTGCGCTGAGATGACAAAGAAGGGATGAGTATCTGTGTAACTTAAAAGCCATTTGTGACATAAAGAACTGCATTGAAAAAAGTGCATAATGCAGTGATGGCGAACCTTTTTTGGCTCGGGTGCCAAAAGGATGCACGCGTGTGCGATAGCTGCCCCCCGCGCATGCGCACAGGCCTCACTGAAGCCTCCGGACTTCCGCTAGCCTATTGGGCTGTTTTTTGCTCTCCCCAGGGTTCAGAAAAGCCTCCTTTCTGAACATCCAGTTGGCCTGTTGGGCCGTTTTTCGCCTTCCCCAGGCTTCAGGTTTCAGGAGGCTTTCCTGAAGACTGGGGAGAGCGAAAACGGCCAAAAAGAAGGCTGAAAATCAGCTGCCCAGCACGCACATGCGTGCTGGAGCTGACATAAGGCAATGCCTTGCATGCCCTCAGATATGGCTCCGTGTGCCACCTGTGGCACACATGCCATAGGTTCGCCATCACTGGCATAATGTGTGGAAATCACTGTTAAAAAAATTAAAATGCATTCCACTTGAACTGACATCTCCAGTCTGATGCTTGTGACCCTGTATATCAGGGGTGTCAAACTCAAGGCCCGCAGGCAGGATCCGGCCATGGGGTGCTTAAATCTGGCCCACGGGACCAGCCTGGAAATAGCAAAGGACCTGCCTGTGGTGCCTCTGGCAGTCAAAATGGGGCACTGGGGGGCCACACACGTCCCCCGCACTCTGTTTTTGGCCTGGACGGCCTGCAGCACTCTGCCGGCCAAAACAGGGCATGGGGGGCCATGCGCATCCCCCCTGTGCCCCGTTTTAGCCAGCAGGTTGCTGCAGGAGGCATCCGTCCCACGGAGGAGAACTGGAATGCTGATCCGGCCCTTGAAAAAATCCAGTTTGACACCGCTGCTGTATGTGCTTGTGGAACCATCCTTTGTGCCCACAAAATTCATTCTCCAGCAGAATTTTCCGTTTTAAAGAAAAATCTGTGTAAAAGAGTATTAAATGAGGTGTTAGCGTGACATAGCCTCCAGAAACATTGTTTTCAAAATGGTATCTCCCCCCCCTCTTAAAACAGAAAACTGAGAATGAAACAGGATTAGGCATGTTGTTGTTGTTATTACGATTATTTATTAAATGTAAAGCAGCCTGACTTCAGAATGACTGGGAAGCTTACATTAATCCATAATACACAGAGAGACTATCCATGTCTGGATACAAATTCCAAGCACGATACAGGAACTCACTCTACTCCAGAACCTGGGAGAAGAGCCAGGTTTTCAGTGTATTTGATGTTGCCTGATTCTTGATACCCTGTTTCCCCCAAAATAAGACATCCCCTGATAATAAGCCCAATCGGGCTTTTGAGTGCATGGCAATAAGGCCAAGCTCTTATTTCAGGGTTCAAAAAAATATAAGGCAGGGTCTTATTTTCAGGGAAACACAGTATTTGCAAGACTATTTTTATTTATTTATTTATTTATTTATTTATTTATTTATTTATTTATTTATTTATTTATTTATTTATTTATTTATTTATTTATTTATTTATTTATTTATTTATAAAATTTCTATGCCGCCCAACTCTCAGGGGACTCTGGGTGGCTCACAACAAGTAGAAATATATATTCAAATAAGAAAAACAATTTAAAAACATATTTAAAATACAATCCATACACACATACATACATGGGCCGATCTGAAAAGACCTCATCGAAGGGTCATTGGCCCCAGGCCTGCCGGAAAAGCCAGGTCTTTTCACTTCTTTACATGCTTTAGATGGTTGTCTCAGCCTTCCATCCTTCCGAGGTGGGTAAAATGAGGACCCAGATTGTTGGGGGCAATATGCTGACTCTGTAAACCGCTTAGAGAGGGCTGCAAAGCACTGTAAAGCGGTATATAAGTCTAAGTGCTATTGCTTAGGCAACAGATTTTTTTTTAAAGGCTGGGGCTTTGAACATGCACTCATGGTCACTGTCTTATATTTTACACACACACACAACACACACACACACACACACACACACACACACACACACACATCATGGACCTGATTTAGGAATATATGTCTTAGGCCTTTGGAACTACAATAACTTTTGCAGATGTGTTTTTATATTATGGGAAAAGGAAATACCACATCAGCCTGCTCTTGGTGTTAGAGGTATGCATGGCTTTGGAACCCCCCAACCCCCCCCCCCAAAAAGCACCTTTATGTCTCCAGGTGCTCCAAAGCACTTTGGAGGTCATCAAATTGTCCTACTTTTTATGTCTCATTTGAACTCTTCCTGGTTGTTGTTGTTTTGTTTGTTTGAAAGTTTTATTTAATTTCTATCCTGCTTTTTCATCTGTGGTCAATTTAAGGTGTCATGCATACCTAATGCTCCTAATTTTTCCCATGGTAGCTGGGTTGTAGTGTGTGTGTGTGTGAGAGAGAGAGAGAGAGAGAGAGAGAGGGAGGGAGGGAGGGAGGGAGAGAGGGAGAGAGAGAGAGAGAGAGAGAGAGAGAGAGAGAGAGAGAGAGAGAGAGAGAGAGAGAGAGAGAGAGAGAGAGAGAGAGAGAGAGAGAGAGAGAGAGAGAGAGAGAGAGAGCAATTGACCCAAAGTCTCCCAAATGGCTTTCATTGTGTAGAAAAACATTTCAATGTAAGTATTTCTTCTGATTTAAATCTAGGCTTCGGATGAAGATTCCTCTCCAAACAACCAGATTGCTTATAGCATTGTGTATGCTTCTGCATTCAAAAGTTACTTCGACATTACCTTGTCTGAAGGTTATGGAGGTGAGTGTGCAGCATTATGTTCAGATTCCTTCCTCATCTCGTGCCTAGCGTCGTAATTGCCAACGCTGCTTTCTTGCTTTTTCAGTGATAAGTGTCATCCGCCCTCTGGATTATGAGCAAGTTGCCAATGGTGTCATTTACTTGATTGTAATGGCCAAGGATGCAGGCATCCCGGCCCTCAACAGCACCGTCCCCATCACCATTGAAGTGTTTGTAAGTACCACTACTGCCTTCCGTTCTACCAGCTCAGAAGATAAAACTGAATAGAACAAATGAATCCCTGCCTGGTCTTTCTTTTCTTTTTCTGCTCATTTAGAACAATGTGACTATTTATTCAACTAAGAATAGTTTGTTAAGAAGGATTGATTGATTGACTGATCGGCTGATTAAAAAAGAACAATGTACAAACTATGTCGGGGTGAACTAATTTTTGGTGGCAGGAGCCCATTTTTCAAACAGTTTTATGTGGATTGAGGCTTGACTCGGTAGGTCTGTCATAATAATCTCACATGCTGGATTTTCTGCTTCTGTTTTTGTTCTCCTTCTTAATCGGGATGTGTCAAGGTGCGCACATGCACATGTCAAGTCTATTGAAGGCTTAAAGTGTCTAGTCTTTCGTTTTCTGACAAAAAAAGTGATCTTTCGGCAATATAATTTTATGAATTGCTTGAAGGATGAAAGAAAAAGGGATGAGGGAACTCCACGTATTTTGTTTTTACTCAACTTATATATACTGTTGAGATGAGATAATGATCCTTTCTTTGTTCAAAATGGAAGAACACTGTGTCTTAGCTTCATGTTTATTTTTCACCAGAATTCGTCATACTAGACTGCTTATCTACAAATGTGCTCTTATTGGTCATTTGTGCATTCAACACATAAAGTGGTATCCCTGCCCACAGCCCATGATGGAGTGTTTCACAGCTACAGAGGACTTGGGGGAAGGGGACATACCACAATCACATATCCTACTAGGTGAAGTTCCTCTTCCTCTCCTCTCAGGAAGCAATAGCTACCTATAATTTCTCTCATGCCTTCTATCACCCTCAACATTAGGAATGCCTATTACTTGACAGGTTATAGAAGATCAATGACAAGTTTGGTTAGAATAAGGAGTCTGACAGAAAAAAAACATGCAGATTTATTTATTTGTTTATTATTTGTTCTTCTATGCCGCCCTACTCCCGAGGGACTCAGGGCGGCGTACAACAATTTTATAAGAACATCAATAATAAACAGTAATTTAAAAACAACAATTAAGAAAATATACAAAAGCACTGGATTATTCTGTAATGTTGCGTGTAAATACGTGTACTCGTTTGTGTTACGTGTGTTTTGTCTGTGTGTTGTTGTGTGCTGTCTGTGTCCTTTTTTATTGTAAAAATTCAATAAAGATTATTTTTTTTTAAAAAAAGAAAATATACAAAAGTTAAAAAAAATGTTCACAATCAGCCATACCAAGGGGGGAATACAGATGGATTTAGTCTTTCCCCCCTGCCTGCAGGAAGAGCCATGTCTTGACGGCTTTCCGGAAGGCCAGCAGGGTGGGGATGGTTCAGGTCTCTGGGGGAAGTTGGTTCCAGAGCGCGGGCCCCCCACAGAGAAGGCCCTCCCCCTAGGGTCCGCCAACCGGCATTGTTTGGCTGACGGGACCTGGAGGAGGCCCACTCTGTGAGCCCTAACCGGTCGAAGGGAAGTGTGAGGCAGAATGCTGTCCCGAAGGTAACCTGGTCCTAGGCCATGTAGGGCTTTAAAGATGATGATCAACACTTTGAATTGTACCCGGAGACCGATGGGCAGCCAATGCAGCTGGCGGAGTATAGGTGTAACGTGGGTGTACCTTGGCACACCCACCACAGCACGCACAGCCGCATTTTGCACCAACTGAAGTCTCCGAATACTCTTCAAGGGTAGCCCCATGTAGAGCGCATTGCAGTAGTCCAAACGAGAGGTGACAAGGGTATGAGTGACTGTGAGTAGAGCCTCCTTCTCCCAAGTATGGCCGCAATTGGTGCACCAGGCGAACCTGTGCATAGGCCCCCCTAGCCACAGCTGTAAGGTGTTGCTCTAATTTTAGCTGTGGATCTAGGAGGACCCCCAAATTGCGGACCTGTTCCAAGGGAGTTAATTTCACGCCCTCCAGAACCAAGGAGGGACCGTTGTCTTGGTCCTTAGGAGGCAGTATCCAAAGCCACTCAGTCTTGTGGGGGTTGAGTCTGAGTCTGTTTCTCCCCATCCAGATATATTTGTGCTTATGGACCATATAAGTCAGGGGTGTCAAACCCAAGGCCCGCGGGCCAGATCCGGCCCGCAGGGTGCTAAACTCTGGCTCGTGGGGCTGGCCTGAAAATATCAACAGACCGGCTGGTGGTGCCTCTGCAGCCAAAACTGTGCCCCCCCCCGTGGCCCTTTTTCAGCCTCCCCAGCCTCCTGCAGCACTCCCCGGCATCCAGTAGCACTCTGCCAGCCAAAAATGGGCTGCGCAGAGGCCCCCGCGCGGCCCATTTTTGGCTGGCAGAGTGCTGCAGGAGGCCATAGAAGCTGAAAATGAGGCCCGGGGTGGCATGCACAGCCCTCCTGTGCCCCGTTTTGGCTGGCAAAGAGCTTCTAGGCTGAAAATGTGCATGGGGCATCCACCCCCCATTTTGCCCGGCAGGGTGCTGCAGGAAGTGTCCATCCCATCTCCCACCCACTCCCCACCCACCCCTGCCAGCCCACGGAGAAGAACTACAATGCTGATCCATCCCTTGAAGAAATCCAGTTTGACACCACTGATATACGTAATATAACCTTTGAGGTCAGGATCTCAGTCTCCTTGTCTATATGCAGGGGGAAATTATCACTTGTCATCAAGAGACATTGAGGGACTGAGAAGCCCCACTGGTTCTCAGGGTCCATAAACATCCTATATCCTTGGTTAGTGGTAAGTTCTCTACACCCTATATTCCTTTCTGTCATTCTCTTAGGACCAGGGGTGAAATTCAAAATTTTTCCCTACTGGTTCTGTGGTGGGGGTGGCAGGGGAAGGATACTGCAAAATCCCCATTCCCACCCCACTCTGGGGCAAGCCAGAGGTGGTATTTGCCGGTTCTCTGAACTACTCAAAATTTCCGCTACCGGTTCTCCAGAACCTGTCAGAACCTGCTGGATTTCATCCCTGCTAGAACAACGTATCATATAGTATGCCATATATTCCTGCAAAGCAATACCAGGTTTGTTTGGTAGTATATCAGTTTCCCCCCCCTAAAAACAGCAGATTATTTTCTTCTCCATGTTCCTCAAGGTAACACAGAAATTCCAGATGTGTTCCTATGTAAAACTTATGCTTTTTTTAAGTGGCATCTGATAAAACATAAATGAATTGTTGTCAGGGTTCCAGGTAATAAATCCATTGCAAGCAAAACTCTGAGGCAGGTGAATTCCTCAAAGAACAGCTTTATTGGAAGTATCATATTGGCACATATCTGGTGAAAACCAACTCTGAAGGGTCCCACAGTTTTCACCTAATTAAAAGTTTTTCCCTCAAACCCAAACAATCAGTCACATGGACCAATCATGGCAGCCTCCACAGGTCTGGTGACATCACTCCTCTTCCTCCGGCCAGGTGTGAGGACATCCTTGGTTCCCAGGGGAAAGTATTTTATTTTGACTACACAACCCTAGCTATCTCTAATCCCCCCTCCGTATCCCTCGCTCCAGTGTGGCAGCACTGAAGCTCCAAGATGGCTTCGGCTAGGTCAGCTTCCGGGTTGACAATTTTGTTCTCAGCTACAGTGACAATGAATGGTGCATTGCAGTAGTGAGTTCTAAAACCCGTTGCTACCTGTTCGTGCACTCACTCGTGTGCGCTGTTTCTGCGCATGCACAGAAGTGTCCCGGGTGGGCGGGCGGAGCCTCCCACCACTGCCGCTACTGGTTCTAAGAACCGGGCTGAACCGGGAGCAACCCACCGCTGGTACACTGTTAGAAAACCTGAAGGCCCAGAGCATCCCGGAGAAGGTCTATCTGTATCCTAAAAGAGGCCAAGAATCAAGGCTGTCTTGATGGCACATAATCAATCAATTATTCTGTGCTTTATGGCAAGACCCATTGCATGCATGGTTCTGATCCTCTGGGTAATTGCAAGATGTCTGAGAGCATACAGAGAATTAGCTTTGAAAACCTTTTAGAGCTCATAGATGATAACTTGGATATGGCAGAAGAGCAACATTGCCATGAAATACATGGGCTTATTACCTAATGCAAATGTTCCTAGTCATACTAATTTGAAAGCAGTACCTGTGATCCTTATATAGGTTCAAAACAATAATAATATGCAATTATATACAGTACCCTTCCTTTTTATGACACTATAATCCCTTAATTGGGGTAGAGTCAGAGTGACTGGAGCTGAGCATTTACTGGCCGGACATCCTTCTTAACACCTACATGGGGTTCACAGCAGAATTTTTTTCTTTGTATCCCAGTAGAGAAACATCTGCTGCTATCTAGGATTGAACTCTCAACCTTCTGAGTGGGAGGCAAGTGTCTTCACTACTACGCCACCACACCGTTCATGCACTCCTATACAGTATCTGGAAAATTATTTTTTTGCTCTGCACATCTTTGTCCCAAATCCTTAATTCTCCTGTCTTCACAGAAGTATTAGTTATTCAGGTATATTTTAAACAGTGCTTCAAATCAAGTTTATTACAGTCAAAGACCAGAGACCAGAACAAACAAAAACACTCAATGAATATCCAGTTAAAAACTCTAGAATAAAATAATAAATAACAGATAAAATCTATATTAAAATCACAATTTGGCATCCAGTCTGTCAGTTACACATGGCCTAACTATACTATTGTAACGATCTATAAACTCTGAGGCCCGTAAGTCATTAAATACTGGAATGCAAAGAAATAGTAATGCAAAAGGGTTTGCCACATTTAGTTGTGTAAAATAGCTATGGTGGATTAATCACATTTCCAATGAATCCCCAATGTTGCTGTGCAGAATTTAGCCACTTGCACTGTAGTCACAGTCTGTTCGTCCTTAAGCAGCCACTGGAGATAAGCCATGTCAGAACGGCCAGGATACGTATTGATTATTGGGAGGATATGTTGTTTTCAAATAACTCTATAAAAAGACCATCAAAGGAGTAGGTGTCCAACTCTCCTGAGCCACAGGAGCAAAGTCTTTCAATCAATGGTATCTTTTCACACTTACTGTACAGGATGGCCGATGGAAGCGCATGGCACCGTGCAAGTGAAAATGCTTTCTGGTGGTTTGCCAACTCTTGTCATCCTTGGAGTGAATATTTTGCTTCTTTATAGATGCATGCAGTAGGACTGTGATATACTTTATAACATGGATTAAGTCTTGTGGTATCAAGTTACAGCTGATGCCCCCAAATCAGTGGTGGGTTCCTACCGGTGCGGTCCACTGTATAGCACCGGTAGCGGCCCACTGGTGACGTCGCAGTACCAGTGCGGTCGGTTGCCGGTGCCTGGGCGCCGCCATTTTTTTTTTTAAAAAAATTTTAATTTAAAAAAATTTCTTCTGCGCATGCCCAGAAGCTGAGCTTCTGCACTGCGCATGCACTGCCTTCCTACCCCACAGTGAGTCCAAGCAGGGGAGGATGGCTGAGGGAGCGTGTGAGATGCTAAAAGAATGGGCGGCAAGAACTATCTCCATTCCCCTCCCTTCAGCAGTCCGAGAAGCCACGAATGCGCAGTGATGATCCTAGGCATTTTCGCACATTTGAGGCTTCTCGAGCTGCTGAGGGGAGGGGGAATGGGCGGCAGGACCTATCTCAGTTCCCCTCCCTTCAGCAGTCCAAGAAGCCACACCCACCCGGTCACATGGCCAGCAAGCCATGCCCACCCGGTCACATGGCTGGCAAGCCACACCCACAAAATAAGCCATGCCAACAGAGTGGTAGTAAAAAAAATAGGAACTCGCCCCTGCCCCAAATCCATGGCTGATGGGAACACTTCCGCTGATATTTGTTACATTGATCATTGATGGACAATCAGCTTTAGAACAGACCATTCAGGAATGCTTTCTTACCTGAGACCATATGCCAGGGGTGTCAAACTGGATTTCTTCGAGGACTGGATCATTATTGTAGCTCTCTTCCACTGGCTGGCCGTGTTTGGGGAGGGAGAATGGGATGGACGGCCTCCTGCAGCACTTTGCCGCCAAAATGGGGCACAGGGGGCCGCACACGACCCCCATGCGCCCGTTTCTGGCCTTGACTGCTTCCTGCAGCACTCTGCCTACCAAAACAGGGTATGAGGGGGGCGCACGTGCCCCCCCCTGCCCCATTTTGGCTGCCAGAGGCACCGTGGGCTGGTTCTTTGCTATCTCCGGGCCAGATTTAAGCACACCTTGAGTTTGACACTCTTGCCATATGCTAACAAGGGGTGGCAAAATCCTACAGATGCTTGAAAGGAGAATTTGCTTCATTTCCTTCCGTTCAGAAAGATTGTGCAGAGACGGTTCCATTGTTTTCTTTTTGTTTTGCACTCTGCCTGAAAACCTAAAGTTATCTGGGACCAAGCAACTTTGATTGTGGCATGGGGACCAAAGGCACAGTAGCTCTGGAAGTGACTGAAACTATTCATCCTTGAAGCAGTCCCAAATAGCTGTCACTTTTCAAATTGTGGTCATCCCAGCCTGAAATGATTTGCTCTTTATTGTCCCAAATTGAGATGCAAACGCCTTTAAAAAAAATCTAGAAAGATAACTTGCACCTGTATGGCAATAACAGGGTTAGCATTACTGTTCCTTTTTAAGGGTTAAATCAGATTGTCAGAGTACAAGCACCTGGACTGAGAAATCTGAGAGAAAGGATGAGCAGTAGTTTCTTGATAACCCTTCAATCTTAGATCCTTCCTAATCAGATCTGACTTAAAGTGGCAGCAATTCGCTGACCAAATGAGTTGGCCCTCTTTGATGATGATGATGTAAAAAAAACCCTCTGATTTTCACCCTCTCCTTTTCATAGCATTGTGGGGAGACATAAGAAACAGCAAAGGGGCTTACCGTATTTTTCGGAGTATAAGACCTTAGTTTTGGGGGAGGAAAATAGGGAAAAAATCTACCTACCAGGTATTCATTTGGCTAGAGTCCTTAGTCTGGTCAGCTTCAGCACATTATTTTATCCCCTGGTTAGGGCTGAAAAAAGCTTTTTCAGAGGGAATAGCAATGAAAACAAGCCTGCAAAGACTTAGGGCTGGAAAAAAACTTCTTCTGAGGAAGTAGCTGAGCTGAAGTGGTGCAGTGGTTAAATGCTGCGAATGCAGGCTGACTGCTAGTTCAGCAGTTCAGCTGTTCAAATCTCACTAGGCTCAAGGTTGACTCAGCCTTCCATCCTTCCAAGGTCGGTAAAATGAGGACCCAGATTGTTGGGGGCAATATGCTGAACTCTGTAAACCGCTTAGAGAGGGCTGTAAAGCACTATGAAGCGGTATATAAGTAAAGTGCTATTGCTATAGCAATGAAAAAATCCTGCAAGCTGGAAAGATCGTTAGCACCTTGTTAGGGCTAGGGAAAAAAGCTTCAAAAAAGCTACATTCGAAGTATAAGACGAACCCAAATTTTCAGCCTCTTTTAGGAGGGGGGAAAGGTGCGTCTTATACTCTGAAAAATACGGTTGAGGAGAAATATCTTCTTTCCCTAACTGTTCTTTGGACAGTGTAATCCCATCTGTCTAAAGACCGCCTTTGAAAAGGTCATTTCCTTCTAGTTGATTTTGTACATGGCTGATTTCTAAGTAGCTGTCACATTCTGCACTTTCTACCAAAAGGGATTTTTCTCTTTCAAGTGGAAGGTGGGGGGTGGGAAATATGATGAGTATGATGATGATAATGATGAATTGGCTCACTTAAGAAAAGTGAAAGAAAAGAACAAGTGTGGGTATGTGCATGCTTCTGTGTCTGTGTTGGGGGGGGGGGGAAAGAGTTTGAAACTTTTTCATCCTATGCTTATTGATTTTTAATAAAGAACTGAAATTCACTTTGTATCTTTCCCATTAGGAGACAATAAGCTTCTGGAGGCGGAACTACTGGATAGGAACTAATATTGAGCTTGATGCTAACATCCTAGGAAATATTAGCAGTAATGTTTCTCCCCACCTCTCATTCACTGACACGCTATTCGGTATTCATTGAGTCAGCATTGAGTTAGCAAACTTTATGCTTAAGTGTATTATAAAGAAAAGATATTCATTTGCTTCAGGTGCTGTTATAGAATACAATACAATAAAACTTTATTGTCATTTTATTGTTAATTTACAAATCTCTTGATCCTACAGACGATGATGATGATGATTTCTGTTGAAAAAATATAGTCAAATATTAAAGATTCAACCCTACCCATTTAAAAACCATCTCTCTTTTAAATAGAGAGACTGGGAAACTAACATTATATTGCTGTTTACAAATCTTGTGTTCAGTGTTGTACTTAAGGACATTTCAATTGTGCACAGATTTAGAGAAAAGTGTTCTAATTTCCAGTATTGAAAAACAAACATGTACACAGGGGTCTTATGAAAAGAGCTCTTAATTGGAGATGCTTCTGCTAGCTAGATAAACTACTTTTGCAGGCTTTTGTGGCAATTCATAGTGTCAATCAGAAAAACAAAAACATTACCAAAAAGGCACTAAGAGTTGTTAATCTAATCTTGGGCAGCTTCTTCTCTGGCAATATTACACTACTAACCAGAGCATACAAAACATTTGTTAGAGCAATTCTGGAATACAGCTCACCTGTCTGGAACCCGCACTACATATCAGACATTAATACAATTAATGAGAGTCCAGAAATATTTCACGAGAAGAGTCCTCCACTCCTCTGCTCACAATAAAATACCTTATTCCACCAGACTTGAAATATTGGGATTAGACAATTTACAACTACATTGCCTCCCATCTGATCTAAATGTAGTTCATAATATCAGATACCAAAATGTCCTTCCTGTCAATGATTTCTTCTGCTTCAATTGCAACAATACACGAGCACGTAATAGATTCAAACTTAATGTAAACCACTCCAAACTCGACTGCAGAAAATATGACTTCAGCAACAGAGTGATCAATGCCTGGAATGCACTACCTGACTCTGTGGTTTCTTCCCCAAACCCCAAAAACTTTAACCTTAGACTGTCTACAGTCGACCTCTCCTCATTTCTAAGAGGTCTGTAAGGGGCGTGCATAAGCGTACCACTGTGCCTACCGTCCCTGTCCTGCTGTCCTATTGTCCTCTTTTATCAGTACTTTTTAACTTACGTTATGTTTATACAAACAACTATCCTGTACATGTTTGACAAAATAAATAAATAGTTCCAATAAACATAAGTATGGTCAGGATTGTTGAGCCTGAAATAGGCTGATATAAATGGTGTGGCTATTAAATTACCTGCCCTTCTAGTCTGTAAAGAGAGACTGAGAAAAAAAAACACTACTTGGATCAAGGAAGTGCCATGATTTATTCACCGGATAAAGGGGTTTTCTTTGGGTCAAACGAGGAGACTGTGCTCTCCTCGCGACTTCCAAAGCATCCCTTCTTTCTTCGTCACCTCTACAAGGTGACTTGGCCCCGTAAGGCTTCCCCAAGCGGGAGAAATAGACGGGACTTTGCGGAGCTCTGCTCGTCCACGTCTCTTTGCCTTCTGCTGCCCTCCTCCCAGAAGGCTCTTAACATCCAGAAAAATCAATAACAAGCAACTTCCTAAAGTAGCTAAGGGAGGAAGTGAACCCACTGTCCTTTTGAAGGCACTGAGACTTGGATTAGATAGGTAGATTTTCTCCTGGCTTCCAGAACTCCTAACCACCCTAGATATTCACTTCGTTAGAATTTCTTGTAGGCAGATTGTATGGAACAAACTTGTAGGGGATCTTCAGTCCTCTCCTTAATATGGAAAGGAATTCCGAGGAGCCAATTCATTCCCTGGCTCCTCTTATCTCCAGGGTCTTCTTTGAGCCATCTTCAGTCGGCCATTGCTTCCCCAAAGGTCATGAGTGATGCCAATGTTAATTAAAGGCCCTCTGTTGTGACAAAAAAATCAAAAAACACAGAACAGTGATTAATTAGATATTATAATAGACATCAATGGCATGTGAAATTACCTAAAACACTGACTTTGATAGCAAACGAGTCAGTCAGGATTTAAAACTAGTTTAGAAAGTTTTTTTATATATATAAATTATAGCAAAAAGTTTGGGGTGGTTTGCTCAGCTGCAAGTCTTCTTTCTGTCTTTCTCATTCCAATCAGGCATTTATCTTAAATAGCAATCAAGAAACTGGTGGTTAAATGTAAACTTTTGTCTGTGGCATACTTTAACATAATACAATTTTTGCGTATTGTGTTCAGATGACTTGAAAAGGAAAGCAATGACATTAAAAATGTGTTTTTTTTTCTTGGAACAGAGAAAAAAAAAGATCAAGCATTTTAAGATTTGCTTTCCAACAAGTGTGTGTGTTAAAACCTCAAGTACTATTCAGAATACTGACTAATTGGATAGAGACTTGAAAACTATTGAATTTCTTTGATCGTTCCTAGTATATTTCAGTTCCCCCCTTCCTTTAAGTATATTGATTGCCAGTAATTTGATTCTATGCAGAAAAATATATGAGAGCTCAGATTCCTTTAAACCATCCAGATGAAAATGCATGTTGAAAAGTGAACATTTCATAAAAGTATTTCTCTGATTTTATTTCCATATAGAGAAACTATTAGAGTATTAAAAAATTAGGCGAGGAGGAGCAAATAAGTGAAATGAGTATTGCAATTGGACAAAAAATTAATTCAGTCCCAATTTTGCAGAATGCATATAAAATTATTGCTAGTGTCTATGTACTTCCTGCTGAATAACTTCTTTGTGGGATTTTTTTTTTAAAAAAAAGATGTTTCCTATTGTGAACCTGTTTGCAGGGGAATGTGTTACATGATTTATTGACAATAAATATTTAATTGGCCGTCTAAAATGGCTCCTTTGCAGGCTATTTAAAAATTGTGTTTAAAGGTTTATGCCTGCTTTCAGATGCACTGATCTTTACCCATGACATTTGAATATTTTTCTTTCTTCTTTAATTATCATAAATTTGTTGCTGGATTGTAGGTATACCCTTCTGACTTTTTTTCCCTCTGTCTAGTCAGCTAGTTTGTTTATATGGATAACAACAGCCACTCCTCACTGATATACTGTAGTTCTCAGGGTGATTTCAAAGGTTGACAGATTCCTGTAGGTGTGCTTCTCTTGAAAGTGACATAAAAACTTTATCTCCAGGCTGTAGCACCAATCACACTGCAATTTTGTATTGGTTAAGGGTTCTAACCCTTCTTTCACAATAGAAGCCCACAGCAAGTTTTCTTAACTGTGGATCATTCCAGCCCACCCCTACCTCCCAAATAATGATTAAAAAAAGATTAAAAAAAGATTGAGACTCAGGAAAGAGTGCAATGAAGAGCAACAAAGATGATTTGGGAGCTAAAACATATGAAGAACGGTTGCAGGAACTGGGCATGCCTAGTCTAGTGAAAAGAAGGATTAGGGAAGACATGATAGCAGTGTTCCAATATTTGAGAAGTTGCCACAAAGAGAGGGGGTCAACCTATTTTCCAAACAGCAGAAGGCAAGACTAGAAATAATGGATGGAAACTAATCAAGGAAAGAAACAATCTAGTACTAAAGATAAATTTCCTAATGGTGAGAATGATCAATCAATTAACATCATTTTTAGCAAAGGCTGGATCATTGCATCTGAGTTGACAACAACTTGATGGCAGATTATCAAAAAGAGAGAGAGAGAGAGAATGTAGTAGTAACCATATTCTTACTGCAGTTTTTAACTGTTCTAACCCAGCTCCCCAAACACGACAAACCCTCTGAAGTTAACTCAAAGATTCCTTTATTAGAAGCGCCAGCAGCCCCGGCAAAAAATCTCTCTCACAACGCAGGCTAACAAATCCAGCCGGCCAGAAGATGAATAGTTGTCTGCCACATCTATTCATCTCCGCCCCCCTGCCTTTTTGCCGCAGAGCTAGGGTGGGGCTTCACTAGCAGCGGTGGCTCTTCCTTCCCAAGGACCGGCCCACAGATTTCCACTGCTCTCCTCTCCTCTACCTTCTGCGCATCCGCGCATCAGGCACTGGACCCAGCTATTCCTCCTCTTACTCATCAGCCACCTCCAGACCTGGGGGCTATTGAGTCTCCATCTGAGGGCTGACCGACAGCCCAGGCTCTGCCTCTGTCTCGCTCTCTGTCACCTCCATTCCCTCTTCCCCCTCGGAGCTCTCAGGTTGCCTTGATGCTGACCCTGACTCCCACGCTTCCTCCTCATCTGATTCGGCTGCTGGAGGAGTCAGCGGCCGAGAGGCCACAACATTAATCTACTTGCAGACCAATCATGACACTCTTTCATTTGCTTTTTTTAAATTAATAAACCTTGTGTAAATATTGGTGAAAATGTTAAAGTCACAGTCCTACATTCACCTACTTCAGAAATGGATAAAAATGGGTTACTTTTTATCAAAATTTACCCAATTTACACTCTTAAGCCTACAGGACTTGGAATATTTTCCAGAATTTTATGATGGAGTTCAGATTAATTATAGAAGGAAGTATGTATTATATTGGGTGAAAAGCTCTTGAAAAATTATGTTTGAAAACCCATGATTTGAAGAAACGTGCATGAAAACTTCCATTAAAATTCTCATGCAGGCTTCTTTGTTGTGAAATTCACAAAGTAATTTCAGAAATGCTAAAGAATTAACCAAAAGGGAAAAGGAAAGAAAGATGCATAATTGAGGGAAGCTGAAAATTGCATCATTTCATGTAATGGTGTTCCTGCCTATGACAGCACTGTTCATGTCTTAATCTGTAAAGGAAAAAAATAATCCCCGTTTGATTTTTTTTTTTAAATTAACATGTGAAAAGTGAAGGAATTAATTACTTAATTATACACTCCTTGCAAAGCACTTGTGAGTGACAATAGATTATTATTACTATTCACTGTAATTAAAAGTATTTTAACTACTTGAAATGATATAGCAGCATCTCTATTAATAATATAAATATTTAGTAATATTGAATTTGCTATCCTATCTGTATTTTAGAACTCACAATATATGTCAGTCAATACTAAAACATCTGTATGAAACTTTATTAGTATAGCAATAGCACTTAGACTTATATACCGCTTCATAGTGCTTTCCAGCCCTTTCTAAGCGGTTTACAGAGTTCAGCATATTGCCCCCAACAATCTGGGTCCTGATTTTACCCACCTCGGAAGGATGGAAGGCTGAGTCAACCTTGAGCCTGGTGAGATTTGAACAGCTGAACTGCTGAACTAGCAATCAGCTGAAGGTCGCAGTGCTGCTTTTAACCACAGCACCACCTCGGCTCCTACAGAGGCCGGTATCATACACAGGCTGTATGATCTGGGTGCTTTCAAAGGCAAACGATAAAAAATACTATAGTTTCTTTTCTTTTTTAATGATTGTCTAATAAATAATTAAACAACATTGAATTTTCCTAAGATTTATATGAATTAGCAAAAAGACTCTCTTCATCAGATACTGCAGCGTAACGTATTTTGCTGCTTCTTTGACTGCTTTTCGGAAAACAAAGTACGCAGAGTCAGGGATTCTGGGATTTTATTTTTGCCAGCCCTTTAACCAAAGCTGGGCTTTAGGTCACGTGGCAAAGAGGACACTTAGAATAAAAAAAAAAGGGATGCTGTGAGAAAATACTTTTCTTTTGTTTTCTTTTGAAGCCCTTAGTTCAGGGGTGTCAAACTCTATTTCATTGAGGGCTGCATCAGGGTTGTGTCTGACCTTGGGGGGGGGCAGAAGGAGTGTGCCCAGGGTGGGTGTGGCCAGTTTGACATCACTCATATCGGGGCGCCTTGGTGGCCCAAGCGCTCTGCCAGCAAAAACAGGCTCCCGAGCTCTGTTTTTGGCCATGACACCTCCTGCAGCTCCCTGCCAGCAAAAGCTGAGCTCGTGGGGTGGGGGCCCGCATTCACACCCCCCCACTGGCAGAGGGCTGCAGGAGGCCGTCGCAGCCAAAAACGGAGCCTGGGAGAGCTGCGTGCGGGCCTCTAGAGGTCCATTTTTGTTGGCAGAAGCACCACGGGCCGGTCCTTCACTGTTTCCAGGGCGGCTCCATGGGCCAGATCTAAGCACCCCATGGGCCTTGAGTTTGATACCCCTGCCTTACTTGGATTCAGCTCATTTTCAGACTTAATTTGGTTTTTTTGGCAGCATTATTGACCACATCAAATTTGGGTCCATTGTGTGTAGTTTGCAGAGTTTAAGTAATTTTTTTCAGTAAGTGACTTATGACCGCTTTTCACACTAATGACCATTGTGACATCCCTGTGATCACGTGATCAAAAATTAGATACTTGACAACTGGCTCATATTTATGATGATTGCAGTGTCCCAGGGTCATGTGATCACCTTTAGCGACCTGACATTCAAAGTCAATGAAGAAACCAGATTTATTTAACAACCATGTTACTAACTTAACAACTGGAATGATTCATTTAAAAACTGTGGCAAGAAAGGTTGCAAAATGGGGCAAAACTCACTTAACAACTGTCTCACTTAGCAACTGAAATTCTGGCCTCAATTGTGGTCATAAGTCAAGGACTACCTATACTTGCTCCCATTTAACCTGGAGGAGAATGTCCATGTTGTACAGTAATCCCCGACTTACAACCTCAATTGAGGCCAGAATTTTGGTTGTAAATTATGACAGTCATAAGTCAAGGCATCCACGTGCCTGGACCTGATTTTGCGGTTGTTTTTACTGTGGTTGTTAAGTGAATCACACAGTCGTAAATATATTTTTGCCAGAAACTGACAATAAAACCACCAGAAACCCGCAAAAAAACATTGCAAATTGCAATCACGTGACCATGAGACATGGCAAATATGAACTGGTTGCCAAGCACCCGAAATACAGTCATTTGACCAGGCTAGGGGCAGTACAACATTTTATGACAGCCAGAAGTGCTTTATAAAGCATAAAGCACTCTTTCCAAGGCTGTCATAAATCTAAATCGAACAACCAGTCATAAGTCAAGGATTACCTGTATTCACTTTTAAAATTAGAATAACACTTCTGTGAAATTGCATCTTGTTAGGTTGCTGGTTTGAGCTCCGAGCTTGGCAATTTGGTTGCAGACATTTTGTCACCGTTCAAGGGGACATCTTCAATGCATTTTGAATTGTGCTCGTCTATCAGAAACACAGGTTTTTAAATACTGTACTTTTTTTATGAGATGCAAATTAGTCAAACCAACAGCCTAACTACCAGCCCAAGCTACTAACATTCAAACACATATTATCCAAGTGTTTAGCTTTACAAAATCTCCCTGGGAAGCTTGTTTCTAATCAATAATGTTTTAAATTGTAATTGCAATTTGGTGCTTTTATATAGTATTTTTAATAATTTTATAAACACTATTTAAAGTACCTGAGTGGTGGGAAACAGAAAGCATAACAATAAAGTATACACGAGGAACACCTTTTCCAACAGATAGGAATGCTGAATGTGAATACTGAGTTGCATTTGGACAGCTCAGCCTTTAAAAGACAATGAAGTATTGCAACAGTGATTTTTAAACTGGGGTATCCTGTAGGTAACAGAACAAATTGCAAATTCTTGTTTGTAAGTGAAGGGTCTAATTTGGGACTGTCATTGCTGAGATACTTGAGTAAAAGAAAGGAGTCTGGTGTGTTTTTGTGGGCGTAATAATATTATTCAAGACCCGGGGGGGGGGGGGGAGAGAGATAGTTGGGTCAAGCATTTTAAGACTTAGAGATTACATTATATTTTATATTTTTCCAAAACTTTAAAAAAAAAACAGAATTCCACTACATTCTGAACATTTGTGTTAGCAAATGTTGTCTGAAGTAGTGTAAGGTGTCCTGCCTAAGCAGGGGGTTGGACTAGAAGACCTCCAAGGTCCCTTCCAACTCTGTTACTATTATTAAAGTCATATATTCTCATCTCCTTGTGTTCTCTGGTATGTCCAAATTTTTTAAAGTCAGCTCTGGAACAAACACAAAGAAAACATACTGAACGAGTAATTCAGCGATAGGGTTTGCTAAGCTCCGTCATTAAATTAAACTGGGCTTTGGGAGGGAGTGTTAATATATACTTTTAGCAAAATACCATACTGTTTATTTTATTATGCGTTGGGCATTTACTGTATGCTTTGCTGCCAAAATCAGGTGCCACCATTTTTATTTTCTTTTTACCTTTGTAGGATGAAAATGACAACCCACCCACATTTAGCAAGCCTTCCTATGTTGTCACAATCATGGAGGATATCATGGCAGGTAGGAGATCAGTTTCTATCCTATCCTTGTTTTTCTCTTGGCAATCTTCTTGTCGGGGACAGCCATCCAGAACACATATGGGTGATCTCATCCTCTTCTCATCTCGAGAGATTCCATAGAAGCAGTTTACTCACCAGTCCTTTGGGCTTTGCCATGGTCAGCATCTACAGCAGGGGTGTCAAACTTTCATTGAGAGCCGCATCAGGGTTGTTTTTGACCTCGGGGTCCAGGGTGGGCGTGGCCAGGGTAGGTGTGGCCATCTTGACATTACTCGTGCCAAGGGGGATAGCAATAGCACTTAGCACTTAGACTTATATACTGCTTCATAGTGCTTTACAGCCCTCTCTAAGCGGTTTACAGAGTTTAGCATATTGCCCCCAACAATCTGGGTCCTCATTTTACCGACCTCGGAAGGATGGAAGGCTGATTCAACCTTGAGCCGGTGAGATTTGAACCGCTGACCTGCTGAACTAGCAGCCAGTTGAAGTAGGTTGCAGTGCTGCTTTTAACCACTGCGCCACCTCGGCTCCTCGGGATGTGGTGGCCCGAGCGCTCTGCCAGTGAAAACAGGCTCCCGAGCTCCGTTTTCAGTTGCGACAGCCTCCTGCCATCCTCTGCTAGCGAAAACAGAGCTCGGGGTGGGGGGACGCACAGCCTCCCTGAGCTCCATTTTCACTGGCAGAGGGTAGCAGGAGGCTGTCACAGCTGAAAACGGAGCCTGGGAGGAGCGCGTGCAGCCCTCCCAAGCTCCGTTTTCGCTGGCAGAGGCACCGCGGGCCGGACCTTTGGTGTTCCCAGGGCAACCCCATGGGCCAGATCTAAGCACGATACGGGCTGGATCCGGCCCGTGGGCCTTGAGTTTGACAGCGCTGATCTACAGTCTTTTGGAGACATATTAGTTCATCTACCTTCCCTAAGTGTATTTTTAATTACAGATAAATTCTTACATTTAATACCTTTCAAGCTAGGATCTTGTCTACTTTATCCATTGCGGGAGATAGACTAAGATATCTACAGGTTTTGTATTTTAGAAATGGAATGAATAGCAATAGCAATATTACTTAGACTTATATACCACTTCATAGTGCTTTACAGCCCTCTCTAAGTGGTTTACAGAGTCAGCCTCTTGCCCCCAACAATCTGGATCCTCATTTTACCAACCTTGGAAGGATGGAAGGCTGAGTCAACCTTGAGCCGGTCAGAATCAAACTTCTGGCAGTGAGTAGTGAATTAGCCTGCAATACTGCATTCGCACCACTGCACCACCACGGCTCTTCAAATACCACGGATATCAATCATTATCCTTTATCTCCAAATTAAAAATGTTAACTTGAACTGCATAATTCACACCAATTGTAGGTCGAATGCATTAATCTCCCTCTTGAAATAACTAGCTGTAAACTGTACAACTAGCATACTTGACTTAATTTTATAATTTTTTTGTTGCTGCTTCCATCCTTTGTTATTGTAGTGTCTTGATGCCACACATTCTTGTGTGTTATTTTGGTGATCTCAAATAAAGATAGTACCTAATATAGACTTTAAAGCTGTTATTTTTACCAATTTTCTCAATAATATTGTAAATCAGAATCTTAGTCAATCACAAGACATTTATGGATTGTAACTAAATGGGAGGTAAAGAAAGGTAAAGAAATCCCTATTGATTTTACTTCACTAGTTGTTACTAACTATAGGGAGTGTGCTCATCTCCATTTCAAGGCCATTGAGCCAGCACTGTCCGAAGACATTTCCATGGTCATGTCACCAGCATGACGTCAAGGAGCACTGTTACCTTCCCACAGAAGTGGTACTTCTTTATCTACTTGCGTTTGCATGTTTTCGAACTGCTAGTTTAGCAGGAGCCGGGGTGAGGACAGGAGCTCATCCCATCACATGGAGCTCGGGTCTCGAACCTGGGCTGCCGGCTTTCCAGTCAACAAACCCAGTGTCTTAAAGTGCTGAGCCACCATGCTGCCACGTAAATGGGAGGAGTTATCCTGGACACATGCCCTTATTGGATGAAACTCAGATTCACTTTGTATCCTTAATTCAACCTTTACCAACTGGGTGCCGCCCCTTAGAATTCAGTTTAAACTTGTCATTTTCTCAGTGACATATGTAAAAATACAATGAAAGGAGAATGAATCTTAAGAGGATACTTAGAATGGAAAAAACAGGCCTTAGGTTGCTTCTGTAACTAGCCCTTTTTTGGGAAATGCATGGAATTTTTTCTTGTTTAGCTACATAGAGCCCTGATCTCTAGTTCAGTGCTTTGATCATTCCATTTCTTTATTATATATTTTTTCTGATTTTTCTCCATTCATATCTCCCACAGCAAATTTTGATTACAGATCATCAATTTACCCTGTATTTTGGAGAAGACTTATTTGTTTATTATTTCAGTTTCAAAATGCCGGACTCTGTAGTAGCTCTGGGCATCTTACAGATAAAA
The DNA here is from genome assembly GCA_023053685.1 of Diadophis punctatus similis. NCBI lineage: Eukaryota > Metazoa > Chordata > Lepidosauria > Squamata > Dipsadidae > Diadophis > Diadophis punctatus. The sequence continues at coordinate 2,788,298 of JALIGW010000005.1, read as the reverse complement.
ATTTAAAGGAAACAAAATGTATCAAGAAAAAAAAAGACTATTAGATTACGAATTATGCAAATCAAAATTGCAGTAAACTATTCGAGTGTAATACAAATTTTCCTAAATAAATAAATTTGGCTTGTAAACTCTTCATCTTATTTTTCTTGCTTTCTTCAAGGAGCAACAGTGCTATTTCTAAATGCGACTGACTTTGACCGATCAAGAGAATATGGCCAAGAATCTATTATATACTCTTTGGAAGGGTCGTCACATTTTCGCATTAATGCTCGTTCAGGTAAGTACAACTACAACTTTCTCCTTACTCTTCAGTTTTCCTGATTTTTTTAATGTAATGGCTTTGTTTTCACTCATCTGACAAATTGTCCACTAAAAGAGAAATAAAAATACAGATATGAATGTGAAGATCACACTGCCTAACGCCAGAACAAGATCAGTATAATTCTTGTGAAACATTTCAAAGTGAAACGTTTGTGTTATATGAATATTCAAATTTCCCAGAATTCAAAACTACGTGCTTTCTGTAAATCAGAGTAAATTGCCTTAAAGCTCAGATGTATAATCTGTTTTTGAATGGTATGCCAGAAATGGCCTGCTCCAGAAAATAAGGCCAAGGCAAAATTATAATTTAATTTTAATTACTTAAATATACTTAATAATATCACTTCCCACATGTAATCATTTCTCACTGTCATATTAAAAATTACAATTCAATTATAATACAGACTTTTGGAGTGGAGCATGGCATCCAAGGATTTGGGGGAACCAAAGCAAGTTGGAACTATTAAAATGCCTTTCCTGGTATTTTGTTTCATTTTCACTGAAAATATGAACATCTCCCAGATCTTAGTGATGGAAGTGGCATTTAACATTGAATACTATATCCGCCCACTGTGGAAATCCAAAATAAATATCTGTCTGACTATCCTCCACCTGATCACATCAATGAAATAGAGGCCACAGATTATTTAAGAAATTGGTTTCATAGTCACACTGTTCTTAGGAATATCTTTCTAATGTTCAGTCAGAATCGTCTTTCCTTAACCTAAATCCTGTATTCTATGTTCTAAACTCCATAATGACTGACAATACCTCTTCCTACTGGGTGACATCCTTTCCAGTATATGTAGACCTTTAACATAACCCCATCAAATTCTTCTTTTCTAAGGACTAAGCATTCCCAACTTCTGCATTCTCTGTTGATTATGAGAATCAGAATAGAAAGGTGTTGGGGTTAGGTTAATAACGGCTATCTGAACTTGTCTTAAAAATGTAATGTTGTGACACGCTATTTGAAGTAGACTGTGACCAATGCACACAAAAATGAGAGTATCTTTCCCACAAACTATAATTCTGTTCACATATCCCAATATTACACCTGCCATATCAGGCTGTCCAACCATATTCACTTTACGATCAACTACTGTTCCATTATCTTTCTGTATGTACGGTTACTATCAAGTCAAGTATCTCCCATCCTACATCTCTATATTTAATTTTAAATTTCTTAAGAACTCTCACGTTACTTAGTCATTTTCTCTCCAATGTTCTTATTACATGCCATATCTTCACATTTAGGTATCAGACTGTTAAGATATTCATGAATTGGGAGAGCCAGTGGTAACAAGGTCAGCCAATGAATAGGCATAGCAACTAAGTCAGCCAATGGAAGCTAACCACTTCTGAGTCTGTGCAGAGAATCGAAACTGAATACTTAAGCTTAAGGCTGGGTGTGGCTCCAGTCCTCTCTCCACTCTGCTCTCTTGTCCATTCTGTACTCTCTGTGCTTGTCTGCTCTGCTGAAATGAAACTAACTCTCCTGCTTGTGTTTACCTGTAACTGATTGAAGAAGAATTCTAATGGTATTGTTAAAGTGACCAGATTTTTTTTTTTAACGGGACATTGGCGGGGGGCGGGGCCGCCTGGACGCCGTCATTTGAGTTTTGCCCTCTGCGCATGCGCAGAAGGCAAAAGATGCTAATGTCGGCATCCAGGTGGGTGGGGGGGAGGCGGGAGGCTTTTCCTCGCCTCCCGCCTCCCCTTCGGGAGCCGGCAGTAGCTTGGGCTGGCTGGCTGGCAAGCGACACAAGATCGCTCCCAAGAAGCGGCTCCCCCCCCCGCAAAGAGCAGAGACAGGCTGGCCTGGCTCCGGCTCCTTTCCTCCCCAGGAATCCTTTCCCGGGTCTGCCACACGGGGGGAAGGAGCGGAGGCGTGGGGCACCCACCGGACGCCGCCCCGGAGAGAAGACCCGGCCCAGACGCAGCAGAGACGAGCCCCGGCCCCGGCCATGGCATTGGTAAAGGCTGCGATGAAGGGGTGGTGGTGCACAAAGCTGCAGCCTCTGCTGCGTCTGGCCTGGAGGAAAAGCTGGCTGACGGCGCGGGAAAAATCCTTCCTGGCCCTTGCCAGCCGGGCCTGGTCTTCTCTCCGGGGCGGCGTCTGGCGGGTGCCCCACGCCTCCGCTCCTTCCCCCCGTGTGGCAGACCCGGGAAAGGATTCCTGGGGAGGAAAGGAGCTGGAGCCAGGCCAGCCTGTCTCTGCTCTCTGCCGGGGGGGGCGAGATTCAAAGAGTGAATGACATGCGGGAGGCGGGGAGGAAGCTGGGCGGGGCCTGGCTCAGCTGCTGAAAGAGACACCTGGACGTTGCTGGGAATCACCCTGGGGAGAGGAAGAGAGAAAAAAAAGGTGCGGGCGGCTCTGATTTTTTTTTTTACACCGGCCGCAGATTTCTGTGTGGGAGACATCCGGTCAGAAGGCGTCGTTTCAAAAAAGCGGGACTTTTTTGAAACGATGCGGGACGCGGGACAATTGGGTTAAAATCGGGTCTGTCCCGCCAAAAGCGGGACGTCTGGTCACCTTAGGTATTGTGTATATGTGTATGTATATATACAGTATATAATGTTTATAAAGAAGTTATTGAATCCAGCTGAATCAGTCATCTGTGTGTGCTTCTGGTTTTGATTTTGCAACAAACTTTAATACAGACCAAAGGTAGCTGGTTTTCTTAAACCTTTTTGAGAGAGAAAGGTTTCAGCAAGTTGTGTCAGAAATGTTTTGGAAGGAACATGTTTTGCGGAGTTTATGTCCCACTAGATATCAGGTTCATTCAATACCCTGCCATTACTATATTACTATTTCATCTGTCTTCGAAAGAAAGTATATTAAAGCATCAAGATAGAAATCAGGAAACTGTTAGTCCTAGTCCTGCCTTAGATACAAAGCCAGCTGGATGATTTTGGGCATGTCCCTCTCTCTCAATCCTTAGGAAGGAGATATTAGCAAAACATTTCCCAAAAATATTGCCAAGAAAATTTCAGGGAGTTATCCAGAGAGTTGACAGAAGTCAAACTTAACTTGGAAATATGTTTTTGTATATGTATACCAGTGATGGCAAACATTTTTTTCCTCGGGTGCCGAAAGCGCGTGTGCGATAGTGCGCGTGCCCACACCCATAATTCAATGCCCCTCACGCCCCACGCCCCCCTGTGCATGCATGCATGACCCCCCATACACTGCCCTACCCCCCCTGCGCTCTCCCACACATGTGTGCACAACCCCCTGCGCCCCATTTTGGGCCTAGCAGCCTCCCTGAAGCCTCCGAAGGCCAGAAACGGCCCATTTCCTGACTTCCAGAGGGCCTGGTAAGCCCATTTTTCGCCCTCCCCAGGCTCCAGAGGCTTTCTTGGAGCCTGGGGAGGGTGAAAACGGCCTCCCCCGCCTCCCGAAAGCCCTCTGGAGGCCGAAAACGCCCTCACAGAGCCTCCACACAAGCCCTGTACTTACCTGGCCTCCAAAACGGGCCACGTGGAGACTCCTGGGAGGGGAGGGGTGGCGTGAGCGGGGCCAGTTGTAAATCAGCTGGCCGGCAAGCACATGTGTGCTGGAGCTGAGCTAGGGCAACGGCTCATGTGCCCGCAGATATGGCTCCGCACGCCACCTGTGGCATGCGTGCCATAGGTTCGCCATCACGGGTGTATACGTACATGTATATATGATACTATATGTATTGTTTTTATTAGTTGGGGTTTTAAAATGTTATTATTGTAAGCCACCAATAGTTGTTAGAATTTATATACACAAGTACTTTTAGCAAACAAATAAATCTCTTTAGTTAATAGACCAAGAACTAACAATAGTTGACATTATACGTTTGGTTTATTCCCCAGTTTATTTTATTCCAAATCTCTTTGGAGCACTGCCAAGTTTATTCATTAAGATTTATGAGCAAGTGTGTTTACTTTTAACACAAGTTAGTCTTCCTCCTTCTCCACTGCACCTGTTCTTTTTGAACAAGCAATACCCTCTCTACCTGTGGTACTCCAGACATAGGACTCATCCCACCAGATCTCTGTTTTAGCTATTAAATCATATTTCCTTCCTGCACTGAGTTCAAACTAAATATTGCTTACTTCCCATATGCTGATCCTTAAGCTACAGACAATGAAGGCTGTGAACTTTGGGAGCCAATCTTCTTTCTGTGTTGTCACTGAATGATTTAATAGGCCTCAATGCAGCATCATTTTCTCTTCCTTCTATAGACCACAAATCTTCATCTGAGCTTTTTTTACCACAGGGTTTTCATCTCCAACCCATGCAAGATCCAGTCTCACTTACAAATGCCTAATAGATATTATTCACAATTAGAAAAATTAGATTTTCACAAGATCTTATTAACCAGGTACATTGGAAGGGAAGGGAAGGATGAAGAATCTTGTGTGTATTTTGCAATCAATTTATCTGTAGGTTTATTAGGATGAGGATTCTTTAGCTCTCTGGCTGACCACATCTTAAGGCAGTAGAGAGGTTGCTACTTGCTTTGCAGATATGGAACATGTTGCCCAGTAATATTTTGCAAACTACCATTCTCTTTCCCAGGTTCTGAGAAGTCCATTACACCTAGAGCTACGTAGATACATTCTTAACCATTCATTGTAAAGCACATTCCATTTGATTCCTCCATCCAGAGAATTTGGATATTGGTTCCAGAAACAAAATCTCTTTCATCAAAACCATTTGCCACAACCAGGTATTTTCTTGCAGTATTCTGCTCCCTTTCTAGTCCACTTCCATAGCTTGGAAGGAAGCACAAGAACGTCATCTTTCTTGCCTAAACTGGGGATTGGACTTGAAGATCTCCAACGTCCCTTCCAGCTCTGTGATTCTATTTGTGATTCTATTTGTGATCTGAGCCGCCAAGTTTCTTGAACTCCCTTCCTAAGTCAACATTCATGTGATGCTGTGGTAGCTATAATTTGTTTATTTGTCACAGATGAATTAGTAGGAAGGAATAATGTACATTGGAGTCAGTAAGTCTTAGGAGTTGTTCTGTCATCTCCCACCCTGATCCTTGCTTCTGGCAAATATGACTAGCAGATCTGGTCTCCACACATTTGTGACAGTTCTTCATAGTTGTGAATCACTAACTATCAGAGTTATTCTTTTCTTGCAAGATATATCTGCATCTTCTCTGTTTTTCAAATGTCCTACCTTTTGTTCCACAACATTTCTTTTTCTCCCTGAAGCTTCAAAGCCAGTTTCTTCTTCAAGGCTCCAAAAGCTACTGATGAACTCTACAAGTTGATCTTCTGGGCTTACCTTTCTTGTTTGATTTATTAGTAGTTCTTATCAGGGGTGGGTTTCTAATTTTTTTACTACCACTCTGTGGGCGTGACTTATTTTGTGGGTGTGGCTTGCCAGCCATGTGACCGGGTGGGCGTGGCTTGGACTGCTGAAGAGAGAGGAACTGAGATAGGTCCTGCCGCCCATTCCCCCTCCCCTCAGCAGCTGGAGAAGCCTCAAACATGCGAAAATGCCTAGGATCATCACCGCGCGTTCGTGGCTTCTTGGATTGCTGAAGGGAGGGGAATGGAGATAGCTCCTGCCGCCCGTTCTTTCAGCATCTCACACGTTCCCTCAGCCATCCTCCCCTGCTTGGACTCACTGTGGGGTAGGAAGGCAGAGCATGAGCAGTGCCGGAAGCTCAGCTTCTGGGCATGCGCAGAAGAAAATTAAAAAAAAATAATTTTTTTCTCAAAAAAATGGCGGCGCCCAGGCACCGGCAACTGACCGCACCGGTACTGTGACGTCACCAGCGGGCCGCTACCGGTGCTATAGAGTGGACCGCACTGGTAGGAACCCACCACTGGTTCTTATATGCCGCCCAACTCCCGAGTGACTCAGGGTGGCGTACAGCATAATATAAGAACAGTTAAAAAACAATAATTGTTCTTCTCTGCACTCTTTCTAGAGTCTCCTACCATCTCAGTCACCCACCATTGTCAATCAACAGCTCACAAGACATACTTTTGCAATTGACAGCTATTAGGGAAAGGGCTTCTGCTTTGTTAGTCATACTCTCTTTTTGTGTTTTCTTTAGGTTGAATTTAGGAATTTATCAGATTAGCAAATACTAAGAAGATGCTTAGTACATAATAGAGACTTTGTGCTATATGGTGCAATGTTTCCCTATGTGTTTCTTTATAAAGATAACTGTGCTTTAAGATCATCTGAGGAAGTGCACCAACAGGTCTTTGCACTAGTACTAGAATGATATCTTTATACTGTCTTTAAATGTTATTATGTTTGATGCCAATCCAGATATCAAGTAAAAGTAGATTTGTTTGTCAGAGCTTTTTAATTTTACTTTTATAAATTTTGTTTTGAATGTTGTAATAATTTTAATCTGCCTCTCATCTAAAGTTCTAAAGAATTTGAGTTTCAGTGTTAATAATAATAATAATAACAACAACAACAACAACAACAGAGTTGGAAGGGACCTTGGAGGTCTTCTAGTCCAACCCCCTGCTTACGCAGGAAACCCTACACTACTTCAGACAGATGGTTATCCAATATCTTCTTAAAAATGTCCAGTGTTGGAGCATTCACAACCTCTGGAGGCAAGCTGTTCCACTGATTAATTGTTCTAACTGTCAGGAAATTTCTCCTTAGTTCCAAGTTGCTTCTCTCCTTGTTTAGTTTCCACCCATTGCTTCTTGTTCTACCCCCTTGGAGAAAAGTTTGACTCCCTCTTCTTTGTGGCGACTCCTGAGATAGTGGAACACTGCTATCATGTCACCCCTGGTCCTTCTTTTCATTAAACTAGACATATCCAGTTCCTGCAACCGTTCTTCATATGTTTTAGCCTCCAGTCCCCTAATCATTTTTGTTGCTCTTCTCTGCACTCTTTCTAGAGTCTCAACATCCTTTTTACATCGTGGCGACCAAAACTGTATGCAGTATTCCAAGTGTGGCCTTACCAAGGCATTATAAAGTGGTATTAACACTTCGCGTGATCTTGATTCTATCCCTCTGTTAATGCAGCCTAGAACTGTGTTGGCTTTTTTGGCAGCTGCTGCACACTGCTGGCTCATATTTAAATGATTAATTTAATATATTCTTTGCCTGCTTTCAGTTTTATAATTTTTTATCATTTCCATTTTTAACCTGCCTTTCTCTTTTCAAAACAGCTTTTTTTTTGTAAACCATAAAGCTAAACTTGCTATATTAATGATTGGTGATATTTGGAAGAGGAGGAGGAGGAGAGGAGGAGGAGGAGGAGGAGGAGGAGGAGGAGGAGGAGGAGGAGGAGGAGGAGGAGGAGGAGGAGGAAGCTAGCAATAGAAATAGTAGCAGGAAAAGCAGTGGGAACAGAAGTAGTATTGTTATTGTTTATAAGGCACCCAGAGTTGCCTCTAGACCAGAGGTCTGGCAAGGTAAGTAAGTAAGTAAGTAAGTAAGTAAGTAAGTAAGTAAGTAAGTAAGTAAGTAAGTAAGTAAGTAAGTAAACAAAACAAAACAAAACAAAACAAAACAAAACAAATAAACAAATAAACAAATAAACAAATAAACAAATAAACAAATAAACAAATAAATAATAGTACCGGTATTAGTAGTATTAATATTATTTTTGCTTTTCCCACTATTATATTATTATTATTATTATTATTATTATTATTATTATTATTATTATTATTATTATTATTATTATTATTATTATTATTATTATTATTATTATTATTATTATTATTATTATTATTATTTATTTATTTTATTAAATTTATATGCCGCCCAACTCCAAAGGACTCTGGGCAGCTTAACAACATAATAAATATTAAAAACATCATTAAACATTAAAACAAATAAAACAATTTAAAACCCAAACTTTAAACTTCTCAAGAGAAGCATCAACATCCATAACTCCCAGCCATCATAAGCATGTTGGATGGGCTCTGGTATTTGAAGTCCCCTATACATCTGCAAGACAGCAGGAGCATAGAATCCATTCCATATCAATGATGTAGTGCAAGGATAAAAAAAACTGATTGACTCCTGTTTCCTTGCCTATTTTTTTCCCCCATGTGTCATTTTTCAAGTTACAGAATTGTCAAACAATCTGAAAAAGGCATAACGGTGTTTTTGACGTGGCATCACTTTGTCTCTTGCCCCTGTTCCCCCTATTCTGTAGGAAGGGAGAGGATCCTGCGTGCCGGGAAGTGGTGTGAGGGAGAGAGAATCTGAGAAGAACTCTGTAGGAATAGCATCGCTAAAATTAGCTGAACGTGCGCTGTGAAGGTGTGCCTAATTGGATGTAACTTTGTGGGCAAAGTGGAGCAATTCATCACTGAGACGTGTCCTTTTTCTTTAAGTCCCCATTGACTTTTTTTCCCCCCAGACTGCAGATTAATGGGTACCACAGGAACTTGGGAGGCAAATGTATTTCAATGAATCTTTTGACCTCTTGCAGTTCAAGATCAATTTTTAATCGTTTCCCCCAGATAATCTGCTGTGGACAGCCCCTTAAAATTAAAGTGATTTGTGTTTGACCGGGGAATTGAACTTCTGTGTATAGGCTGAATATGGGGACCATGGAATCAATGAACAGTTCCATCTTGGTTAGCCTACTGTACAAACAAGACAATTGGGCACCTTTCAGTTCATTATTGGAGCAATAAGAGAGAAGATCAGGCAGCTTCAGAAACCTATTAAAGAAGTATTAGGTAGTGGATCACACCTTAGATAGCTTTTTCAGGCACTTCAAACCTATAGACTTTATTGTGAGATTTGTAGCATCATAGTTTAAACTGAATTTATAACTGAATATGGTTGAGACATGGCATATTAACATTGGAGGTGCATCAGTGGTGGGTTCCTACCGGTGCGGTCCACTCTATAGCACCGGTAGCGGCCCGCTGGTGACGTCACAGTACCGGTGCGGTCAGTTGTTGGTGCCTGGGTGCTGCCATTTTTTTTAAAAAAATTATTAAATTTTTTTAAAAAATTTCTTCTGCGCATGCCCAGAAGCTGAGCTTCTGGCACTGTGCATGCGCTGCCTTCCTACCCCACAGTGAGTCCAAGCAGGGTAGGATGGCTGAGGGAGTGCGTGAGACGCTGAAAGAATGGGTGGCAGGAGCTATCTCCATTCCCCTCCCTTCAGCAGTCCGAGAAGCCATGAATGCGCGGTGATGATCCTAGGCATTTTCGCACGTTTGAGGCTTCTCCAGCTGCTGAGGGGAGGGGGAATGGGCGGCAGGACCTATCTCAGTTCCCCTCCCTTCAGCAGTCTGAGAAGCCACACCCACCTGGTCACATGACCAGCAAGCCATGCCCACCCGGTCACATGGCTGGCAAGCCACACCCACAAAATAAGCCACGCCCACATAGTGGTAGTAAAAAGATTAGGAACCCGCCCCTGAGGTGCATCTGATTAGTAATCATCCAAACATACAACTGACCTGGGATTTCTTTCTCCTGAGCTCTCCTGTTTTCATAGCTTCCAGCGTATATCCTCTACTTTCTCCTGATAACTTTTCTAGGGTTTCATATATTTTCTTTCCTTCAAGTAGACTGACTTTTTACTTCCTGTTCAGATGCTGCAAAGTTTCAGCATTTTGTTGCTAATGCCTTCTCTCTTAGCAATTGCAAGGTGCACCTTCTGTGACATCATGAAAGGTAAATTTGCAAAACCCTTCCAAGTGACTGCATCATATTGTTCTATAAGCTTAGGAAAATAATTTATAACTTAGATGCACTTTGAGCCTCTGTTTTCCCATTTATAAGCTCTTCTTTCCTTTTTTCACTTCTCTCTCTTACCTGCTTCAGGGGAAATCACCACCACATCTCTACTGGACCGGGAAGCTAAATCAGAATATATACTCATTGTGCGAGCCGTGGATGGTGGTGTTGGTCACAATCAGAAAACTGGCATTGCAACTGTGAGTTTCACTGCCTTTGTTTCATTTGATGTTTGTAACATAGTTATGTATCTACCGTATTTTTCGGAGTATAAGACACACCGCAGTATAAGACGCCCCTTAGTTTTGGGGGAGGAAAACAAGGAAAAAAGGCCTCTGCCTCCCAGCAATTTGCCAAACACCAAACAGCACAGATGAAATACACTGTTTGCTGTGTATTTCTGTGCATGTGTGCTTGACCCATAGAAATAACAAATAATTGGAGAAATGCACATTATGGCAGTATATTAATCCCAGAAAGTTTTCTTAAATGTAATCACACTAACTCCTCCCAATTATTTAAATAGATCTACTCCAAACATGACTAAGTCAGGGTTTAATTCAGCTGCCTTATTTTAATACTAATACTTAATACTAAAACAGGACATTTCAGATTATACTTTTACAGATCTTTAAAATTGATGTGGCTTTCTGGAAATATTCTCTGCTATTTAAAAGAAGATACAATAGCACTGGACCTCTTCAGAGCAAGCATTTATTTTAAAAAGTTTCTTCATTTTGTTAAGTTGTTTGGACAATAATAAAGCAGTCTTTAAAAAATAAGTGTAATAATTTGAACACTCTACAAACATTTAACAAAATAACATATTAACAGAATCTGCCTCTACCTCCTGATTGTGAGGCAAGAGCTCTACCTCTAGGCCAGGGGTAGGCAAAGTTGGCTCTTCTATGACTCGTGGACTTCAACTCCCAGAATTCCTAAGCTAGCATGATTGGCTCAGAAATTCTGGGAGTTGAAGTCCACGAGTCATAGAAGAGCCAACTTTGCCTATCCCTGCTCTAGGCCATAGCAGTTACAGCTTACCTCCTTGCGATTTCAGCAGTCTAACATTGCCAGCAGTTTATCTCCCAGCAATTTGTCTCATTACAGCCACCATAGTTAGTTTCATTTTACCATGTGGCTTGCAAGCCTCAGTCAGCTGTAGGTCGGGAGGCTGCTAATTAGTTTCTTGTGCAAATCAGGCTCTGCTGCTGTTTGCTGCAAAGAGGTAAATTGCTGGCAGGCAGAGGCCAAAGGGTGGGGGTGGCTGGGTGGGCTACATTTGGTGTATAAGACGCACCCAAATTTTCACCCTCTTTTTGAGGGTAAAAAGGTGCGTCTTATACTCCGAAAAATACGGTAGATTCTTTTAACAATAATTGACCTCTCTATCTTGAACAGAACAGAACTGATCTTCCATGACTTAGAAACTTTTAGATGCCCACCGGGTCAGCAGTTTAAGAAAAGAACAAAGAGGTGGAATTGTTTTGGAGAAGGGTTGTTGAACTGTCATCTCAACTTGGTCTCCCATATTAAATTACTATATGTCATTGTAATACATCAAATGCATCTTGTACTTTTGTATAAGATGTATTTAGTAATTGAGGAATTTACTTTTCTGCTGAAGGGCTTTTCTGTCATAGACATTTTAAGCAGGTGACTGAACCTTAATAGTTTTCCACAAAAACTTAATATAGAAAAATTGATTTTATCATCCAGGTACATTTAAAGCAACCCAAAAAAAGTCACCGATTTTTAAAAAGTAAGGGGGGAAAGGCTAACTATAAGGGATTTTCCATAAGGAGTTATTTAGCTTTTTAAAAAGGAGGAAGAGGAAGATGGGATTCTGCAAGATGTGGCTGAGATGGTCATTTTCTTTCCCTTTTTCGTCTGTCATGAAGCAATCCTTGTCTTCCATATTACCACTTGTATCATTTTTGTTCCTAATGAGAAGCTACAACCAAGAATAGTTGGAAAGAGTTAGGAAGGCTACAATATTGTTGGATGGAACTCAGACCAAGGTTATTTCTTACCTGGAAAAATATGCTCACCCATGTTTGGGGTGAAGTGATTTTTCCGCTTGTTAAATCCTTTCAAACTGAAGTATTTCTCTTCCTGTACAGTGTAAGCAAAATGTCAGAGGTTGGATTGTCACGTAGTGAATATTGCCAGTTGTATGTCTATGCAGAGTGATGCACCCCTATCCTAATATTATGGTACATTCCATTACAAGCAGGACACGTGATGTGATCTTATGCGCATGTGTGCATTCCTGATTCTCCATTGTTCTCTTGTGGTTTGGCTCTGACCGGAATGGTCGCATTTACTGTAATTAGCAAGAATGTAACTATTCAGAATTTATTGTTTTTGTACCGAAATAAATATTTTCTATTAGACTTTTAACTTCGGCTTTATTTTTAAATGTCTGAGTTCCGAGAGAAAGATCAGCATCGCCTCTATGGAGATTTATTCTCCTTAACATGGATGTCTTTGCAGAATTATTTTGAATTCACTGCAGCGGTGGGATGCTCCCAGTTCGGCCCAGTTCCGCGAACCAGTAGCGGCGGTGGGAGGCTCTGCCCACCCACCCAGGATGCTTCTGCGCATGTGCAGAAGTGTTGCGCGCGCACACGAGCGAACTGGTAGCAACGGCATTTACAACCCACTACTGATTCACTGCTTACATTTTTATAACTCTTCATTCAACTCCTTAGGAGTTTTCTGAAGCTGAGAATTTTATCTTGTCAGAACAATGACAAGCCTTCTGTGAGTTGACTTGACAATATGGAGTTCTAGATTTTGGTTTAGGAGACCTGAGTTCATACTGTTGCCTCACTATTATACTTTCTGGATTATTTTGGCCAGTTATTATCATTCAATTGAGTCAAACCCATATTTTCATTTTCAAATGAGATGTGAAAGTTGTATATATGTTAACTTATGCCTTTTAGAGCATAAGGTAATCAGCATGCCAAGATACTAGTGTAGTAATAATTGTTTTATAATTATTTGTTATTTGTTCTTCTCTCTCCCCCTTATTCTCCCTGGCTTGGAATGTGTGAGGAAAATACATATTGTAGGCCAGGGATGTCAAACTCACGGCCTGTAGGCCGGATGCGTCACATGCTGGCCACGCCCACCTATGGTTTAGCAAAGGGGGGAAAAAGTCATGATACATCACGTGACGACGCGAGTTTGACACCCGTGTTTTAGGCCATATTATTTAATGTTGACTAATATTTTGCTTAGAGAAAAAGCAATGTGATGAAAAATAACTGCAAAATTAAGGAAATATTCTCATTTGGTGTGGTCTGTCTTTTTGCCATAACCACTTTCTTTACCATACAGTATTAGAAATTCCTTCCCTTTTCTATTCTTTATTTTTTATATATTTGTTTTTCTCTCTCTCTCTCTCTCTCTCTCTCTCTCTCTCTCTCTCTCTCTCTCTCTCTCTCTCTCTCTCTCTCTCTCTCTCTCTCTCTCTCTTGCTGCTTAACTCCTCCTCTTCTCCTTCCCAGATATCCTGTAAACAATCAGCAACTGATCTTCTATCAGGTCACTGCCCTAGGGCACGCTTCTAATAGGAATTTAAAATGCTTTAAATAATTTAAAGGGACGGTGAGAGATCAAGGAAGCATGCTTAAGCTTTTTCCTTCTTTTTCCACTGCAAATTGCTTCCATGATTCGCTGTGATGTCTATAGTTTTTGATGCGATTATCATTTTATTGGCTATTCAGTTGCATTATCTCGAATATATATCTTTCAATCCAAATTCTTTTGCCTCAACTTTCTTTTGTGAATTCTGTAGAAAAATTCATCCCTAGTGTCATTTTTATTTCATTTCAGGGTAACATGTATCAATAAAAACTGCAGCCTTTTAATATTACAGGGAGAAAGAAGAAATGCAAAATTTCTGATGATAAATCTACTCTGGTCCTTATGCTTTGTTCATATAAGGTAGTGTTTCTAGAGCAACTTTACAGCAGACTTCCAGTACATGAGGGGCTGTCACAGAGAAGAAGGGGATCAACCTCTTCTCTATAGCACCTGAGGGCAAGATAAGAATAATGGATAGAAACGTATCAAGGAGAGAACCAACCTAGAATTAAGGAGAAATTTCCTGTCAGTGAGAGCAATTAATCAGTGGAACAGCTTGCCTCAAAAGGTTGTGGGTTCCATCACTGGAGGTTTTTAAGAAGACAGTGATTGGTCCAGAAACATATAGGCCAGTCATGGCGAACCTATGGCACGCGTGCCACAGGTGACACGCAGAGCCATATCTGCCGGCACGCGAGCCATTTCCTAGCTCAGCTCCAGTGTGCATGTGCGCGCCGGCCAGCTGATTTTTGGCTCGCATGGAGGCTCTGGGAGGGCGTTTTCGGCTTCCGGAGGGCCTCCGGGGGGGACGGGGGAGGGCCCACCAGAAGTTGAGAAATGGGCCATTTCCGGCCTCCAGAGGGTCTCCGGGGGTGCGGGGAGGCCGTTTTTGCCCTCCTGAGGCATTGAATTATGGGTATGGGAACTCACGCATGTGCGATAGCATGCGCTCACGCACTTTCGGCACCTGAGGAAAAAAAGGTTCGCCATCACTGATATAGGCTCTCCTGCCATGGGCAGGGGGCTGGACTAGAAGACCTCCGAAGTCCATTCCAACCCTATTATTCGATGTTCTGTGATGAATGCTCTAACATGCTGGCTGGAGAATTCTAGGAATTGAAGTCCACACATCATAAAGTTGCTGAAGTTGAGAAACACTGACATCAGGGAATTCGGTGTTGTGGTGGTGACTATTGTTATTTTTACTGTTATTGTTTGCATCTCTAGCCCACCATTTCATGGGAACTCAAGGCATTTACACCAGGGGTGGGTTCTACTTACCTTCCCTACCAGTTCGCATCATGACGAAATTGCACATTTTGTGCACACACATGCGTCCCTTCCCAGAAATGAACCTCTGCACATGCGCAGAGGGTTTTTTGGCAAGCCGCAGCAACTGGAGGACTGGTTCGGGAACGTGGACCGCCAGTCATCGCTGCCGGTTCAGCGAGCAGCAGGAAATTTCTGCTACCGGTTCTAAAGAACCGGTCTGAACCGGCAGCAATCCACCTCTGATTTACACAGTGGCTTCCCCTAATTTTAGACCACCAGAAGCATCCTTGGAGGAGAGGAGAGAGCAAACAACAAAAGCAGCAATGTGTGAATACAATGCAAGCATCTCCCCTTGTATTAGCTCCTCAAGGTAATTCAGATAAGATACACAACTATAAAACGTAGAATAATAGAATTGGAAGAGAGCTTGGAAGTTGTCAGATAGGAATTTTCCTACCAAGAGGCGATCTTAGGATCTTGCTTCCTTGAAGTCATTCATACTTAGAAAATAAAGCCGAGATTCAAATCTAATTAACAAAATGTTTATTTCAGTACAAAAGTAACAAAAGAATAAACCCTTAATAAGCTACATCTTCTCAGCTAAGTATTTCACATCTGCCTCGGGCGAAGTATCGAAGAAGGGAAGTGGGAATATACAAAACTCCTGGAATGCACGCATGCGTAGTAAAACATATCACATGTCTGCTTGATTAGAAATTACAGTAAACCTAGAAAACAGTAGAGTTGCACAACTGGCAATTATTCACATCGTGACAGAAGTCTTCTAGTCCAACCCCTTGCTCAAGCAGGACACCCTTTACCATTCTGGACAAATGGCTGTCCAGTCACCTCTCTTCTCTTGTTTTCCTCCTTCCTTAGGGACCAGATTCAATTAATGTTGATAAGAGAAGAGAGATTGAACCCTAGATTGTGATTACTAACATAGGGTCTCTTCAGAAATGTTTTACACACTTGCACTCATACACACATTCCTTCTGTGGATTGAGATGTCTTCCCATGACAGTTGTCCAGCCTGTGGCTCTTTCTCTTCTCTTCCAAGGTCATTGCTACATATTGTGTGTTGCGGACAGCTTGTATATTGTGACATTACCAGTAGAGTAGACACGCCCTCTAATGGCTTTCCTTAAATAGGCAGCTTCTTACCCAGCTTCTTAAAGTGGCAGTGACCCTGCTGCCTCATTCCCATTGCATCAGCTTTCAGTTGCCTTCGCTTACAACCTCTCATCAGCTTCAGCTATTAAATCTACATACCCTGACACCATCAACTTATGACCACAATTGGGAACAGAATTTCTGTGGTAAGTTGGTGAGGTCATAAAGCAAGTTATCACATGACCGGATCCTACTTTACGACCATTTGTACTGCAGTTATTCAGCAAATGATTGTCAATGATTTCTTCTGCTTCAACCTCAACAATACACGAGCATGTAATAGATTCAAACTTAATGTAAACCGCTCCAAACTCAACTGCAGAAAATACGACTTCAGCAACAGAGTGATCAATGCCTGGAATGCACTACCTGACTCTGGTTTCTTCCCCAAACCCCAAAAACTTTAACCTTAGACTGTCTACAGTCGACCTCACCCCATTTCTAAGAGGTCTGTAAGGGGCGTGCATAAGTGTACCACTGTGCCTACTGTCCCTGTCCTACTGTCCTATTGTCCTCTTTTATTGGTACTTTTTTACTTATGTTATGTTTATACAAACAACTACTATAATAAATAAATGCAGCTTCCCCATCTGACTTCGCTTGTCAGAAACTGGCTGCGAAGATCACAAATCGCAATCTCGTGATTGCCAGACACTGCAACTGTCGTAAATGTAAGCCAGTTGCCAAGTGCCCAAATTGTGATCACGTAAGTTTTGGGTGGTGCAATGGTCATAACTTTGAGGACATATTCTAAATGGCGTCTTCTGAGGCTATCGTAACTTGGAACCGTCATTAAACAGCTGTAAATCAAGGACTACTGTACATACCAAATAGGTTGGACCTTATATTCTAATAACGTGATAATGTTTACATCATTATGATAGAAAGCACAGGATCCTGCAGATATTTCTAATTCCTACAGGCACAGTAAGACAGATTGGGCTGAGAGGGAGAAACAGAGTCATCCAAAGTGAATTATTTGGTCCCTTTCTGGTCAAATGGGAACTACAGTCTGTCTCCTCAGTTCATGTCTGACTGTCCCACTACTATTTATTTATTTGTTTGTTTGTTTGTTTGTTTGTTTATTTATTTATTTATTTATTTATTTATTTATTTATTTATTTATTTATTTATTTGTGAGATTTATATACCGCCTCATAGTGCAAGCACTCTCTAAGCGGTTTACACCATTAAGCAATGTATATATTCACATTGCCCCCAACAATCTGGGTCCCCATTTTGCCCACCTCAGAAGGATGGAAGGCTGAGTCAACCCTGAGCCGGTGAGATTTGAACAGCTGAATTTAAATGATCAGAGTCAGCTAAAATAGCCTGCACCACTGCTCTCTAGCCGCTGCGCCACCTCAGCTCATATTATCTTTCCAAAGTAAGAATAGCAGGGAAAGGCCCTAATTCAGGAGTCCCCAAACTTGGCAACTTTAAGATTTGTGGACTTCAACTCCCAGAATGCTGGAGAATTCTGGGAGTTGAAGTCCACAAGTCTTAAAGTTGCCAGGTTTGAAGACCTCTGCCCAAATTAGTAATAGGTTCACTTTCTTCTTGATCATTGTTGTCCACAGCTAGGAAGAGTATTTAAAGAGGGAGTTTCCCTTGTGCCTACTCTGAGAATACAAAAGACCCCAATCCCTTGGTTTAAATAAGGCTATTTATCATTTGCTACAATGTTGTGGTAGTGATTGAGGGATTAAAGAAGAATTTGTCCATGTCAGCATGCACATTTTGGTGAGCAGTTTAACCTTGAGACATCTGCGCTGGTTGAATTCCTCCAGAGTGCATTGTGTTCTCCCAAATTAAAATAGCATTTATATCTATGGTGCTTCAGCATTATGACTCCGAGGAAAAAGGTTGCTCTTACCCTGCACCACAGTACTTTCTACAATGAACAGGCCAATGTTCTCATCTAATAATTCAGATGGGACAAGTGGTATGGGAACAGTAGGCACAGAATGCTTTCCTTCGTGTTATTCATTTTCCGTTTCTACTCATGATGATGAATTACCGTATTTTTCGGAGTACCTTAGTGTTGGGGGAGAAAAATAGGGGAAAAAATCTACCTACCAGGTATTCATCTGACTAGCATCCTTAGTCTGGTCAGCTTCAGCACATTATTTTATTCCCTGGTTAGGGCTGGAAAAAATCTTCTTCAGAGGGAGTAGCAATGAAAAAATCCTGCAAGCTGGGAAGATCATTAGCACCTCGTTAGGGCTGAAAAAACTTTTTTCGGAGGGAGTAGCAATGAAAACAAGCCTGCAAAGTCTTAGGGCTGGAAAAAAACTTATTTGGAGAGAGTAGCAGTGAAAAAGCCTACAAGCCGGAAAGAGCCGGGAAGATCCTTAGCACCTCGTTAGGGCTGAAAAAAACCTTTTTCAGAGGGAGTAGCGATGAAAACAAGCCTGCAAGCCGAAAAGAGCCAGGAAAATCGTTAGCACTGCGTTAGGGCTGGGAAAAAAAGCTTCAAAAAGCTACATTCAGAGTATAAGATGCACCCAAATTTTCAGCCTCTTTTAGGGGGGAAAAGGTGCATCTTATACTTTGAAAAATACGATACCTGTGTCCAGGCCACACAGGACAATCCAAGCAGTTACTTCCTGTTTATCAAGTTGACTGATTGCAGGTAGTCCTCAACTTACAACCACAATTGAGCCCCAAAATTTATCTGGCTAAGGGAGACATTTGTTAAGTGAATTTTGCCCCATTTTACAGCCTTTACACAGTTGTTAAATGAATCACTGCAGTTGTCAAGTTAATAACATGGTTGCTAAGTGAATCTGGCTTCCCCATTGTCAGAAGGTCGCAAAAGAGGATCATGTGACCCCAGGACACTGCAACTGTCATAAATATGACTCAGTTGCCAAATCTGAATTTTGATCACCTGACCATAGGGATGCCACAATGCTTATATGTGTGAAAAACAGTCATGACTCACTTTTTTCAATGCCGTTGTAACTTCAAATGGTCACTAAATGAACTATTGTAAGTCAAGGACTACCTGTATATTCTTCCCTAGAACCAGTGGTGGGTTCCTACCGGTGCGGTCCACTCTGTTGTCCCCGTAGCAGCCCGCCGATTGCGCAATTTGCACGCAATGGCTCCGGTGCTGTCTTCGCCAGTCCGTCATGCAGCGCCATCTTTTTTTCTGAATTTTTGGCCTTTTTTGCTTCCTGTGCATGCGCAAAAGCAAAATCTTGCAAGGCAATGCGCGCGTGCACGCAAGATTTTGGCAATTTTTTGTTTCCGTGCATGCGTGGAAGCAAAAAACCGCCAAAATCGCACGCACGTACGCATCCCCTCAAGATATTTCAGTGATTTTTTGCTTCCTGCGCATGCGCAGAAGCAAAATCGCGCGAGGGGATGAGCGCACGTAGTGAGCATGCGCGTGCGTGAAATGTGGTGATGCGCGCACAGCGCACCAGTACTCAGGTAAGATGAACCCACCCCTGCCTAGAACCTTTTAACACTATTACTGGTAGTAACTTTGAGCCTCTTTGTTGAAATCCACTCCTCGTGAAATAATTACAGTATGAGGGGAGGAAACTTTATCAGTTGTTATATTCAAATGAACTGACTCTCAAATAAAAGGATTTAGGTTTTTAGTCTAAATGCGAAATAGTTTGCATATTATCTAAAGCAGGGGTCGGGAACCTTTTTGACTAAGAGAGCCATGAAAGCAAAAAATTTGGAAATTTATTTCAGTGAGAGCCATATACCGTATATTCCGGCGTATAACACGACTGGGCATATAAGACGACCCCCAACTTTTCCAATGAAAATATAGAGTTTGGGATATACTCTTCGTATAAGACTACCCCTCCTACCATCTTTCTTTTTCTTTCTGTCTTTCTTCCTTCCTAAAATCTTTCTTTCTTTCTTTCTTTCCCTCTCACTTTTTTCTCTTCCTCCCACCCTTCCTCTTCTTCCTCTTCCTTCCTTCCTTCCTTCCATCTCTGGTCTTCCTTCCTTCCTTCCTTCCTTCCTTCCTTCCTTCCTTCCTTCCTTCCTTCCTTCCTTCCTTCCTTCCTTCCTTTCATCTCTGGTCTTCCTTCCTTCCTTCCTTCCTTCCTTTCATCTCTGGTCTTCCTTCCTTCCTTCCTTCCTTCCTTCCTTCCTTCCTTCCTTCCTTCCTTCCTTCCTTTCTTTCATCTCTGGTCTTCCTTCCTTCCCTTTTCTCTTCTTCCCTCTTTCCTAGCCCTCAGCACCACAAGATCCTTTTTCCCAAATGAAGAAAAGAGTGCTGGTGGCGGCTGCGGTCGTGCCGAGGGAGCGCGCGGCTGAGAGGCATCTCGCGCGGGGAGGAAACTTTGTCTGGCTTGGCTTCGAGAGCGAGCAAGCAAGCGAGAGCAGCGCAGCCACAGCAGGAAGGGAAGCAAGCAGCCTGCTCTGCCACTCAAGCCAGCGGCTGCCGGAAGCAACAAGGGCGTTAGGAAAAGAGAAGGAGGAGCGCCGCCACCGCCGCTAGCACTCTTTCCTTCAGTTCTATCTTTTCCTTCTCTTTTCCTAACGCCCTTGTTGCTTCCGGCGGCCGCTGGCTTGAGTGGCAGAGCAGACTGCTTGCTTCCCTTCCCGCTGTGGCTGCGCTGCTCTCGCTTGCTTGCTCGCTCTCGAAGCCAAGCCAGACAAAGTTTCCTCCCCGCGTGAGATGCCTCTCAGCCGCGCGCTCCCTCGGCACTCCCTCCTTCCTTCCTTCCTTCCTTTCATCTCTGGTCTTCCTTCCTTCCCTTTTCTCTTCTTCCCTCTTTCCTAGCCCTCAGCACCACAAGATCCTTTTTCCAAAATGAAGAAAAGAGTGCTGGTGGAGGCTGCGGTCGTGCCGAGGGAGCGCACCACTGAGAGGCATCTCGCGCGGGGAGGAAACTTTGTCTGGCTTGGCTTCGAGAGCGAGCAAGCAAGCGAGAGCAGCGCAGCCACAGCGGGAAGGGAAGCAAGCAGCCTGCTCTGCCACTCAAGCCAGCGGCCGCCGGAAGCAACAAGGGCGTTAGGAAAAGAGAAGGAAAAGATAGAACTGAAGGAAAGAGTGCTAGCGGCGGTGGCGGCGCTCCTCCTTCTCTTTTCCTAACGCCCTTGTTGCTTCCGGCAGCCGCTGGCTTGAGTGGCAGAGCAGGCTGCTTGCTTCCCTTCCCGCTGTGGCTGCGCTGCTCTCGCTTGCTTGCTCGCTCTCGAAGCCAAGCCAGACAAAGTTTCCTCCCCGCGCGAGATGCCTCTCAGCCGCGCGCTCCCTCGACAGCCAGCTCCTGCCCGCGTCTCCCGCCTGCCTCTTGCCTTATGCCGCCAGCTGATGGTGGCTGCTGCAGCCTTCCCAGCAGGTGACTAGAGCAGGGCAGCATCGGAGCTCCAAGGCTCCTTCGGCCGCTTGGCTTATTTATTCAAACTATCCCACCATTAGGCACCACAGAAAAAGGGGGAGGTTGATATGGCCTGACAATTAACAGAGCGGCGGGACGACGCGCGAAGGGAAGCAAGAAAGCCAAGTCTACACTCTCACACAAAGCCCCTCACCTGCCGCGCGTGCTCGGCCCCGGCCCCGCCCTCTCACCGCTTCACTCCCGCTAACCGTTTCCTTGGTTTCCCAACCGTCTTTCCACACAAACTTCCCTCACGTGGCCCCATCAGCGGGCTCTCTTATTGGCCCACCGCTCAAGCAGCGGTAGTTGTCAATGTCGCCCCTCTTTCCACGTTGCTAACTTCTCTCTGTCTGGGCGTTTAGTTACAGGGTTTTCGGGCAATGCGGAGTATCGAAGAACCGGGAGGATTTCACCCCTGCTGCGAGCCATATGCAATCATCAAAAAAGCCACATCTGGCTCGCGAGCCATAGGTTCCCGACCCCTGATCTAAAGGTTATTTTTTCTGACTCTTGATTTATCTACGTAGGCTAAACAGAGTGCATGAACTCTTCATTAAAGCCGGATATTAACTGGTTTTATCTGATCGTTAAAATTCTCAAATAATTTTAGAAACAAAGAGCAAAGCAAAATTTTAAAATGGGCTTCCACTGGTTGAGATGCTAAATTACAAGCACAAAAACCCAAATTCTAGTCCTTTCTTAAAGATGAAAGCCAGCTGGGTGACTTTGAGTCCATCATCCTGTCTTAGCCTTAGAAAGGAGACAATAGCAAACCATCTTTAAAATTTTGCCAAAAAGATCCTGAATGGTCCAATCGTATGAAGTTTCCAAGAGTCCGGATTGACACAAAGGCACCAAAAAAAAAAAAAAAGCACAATGCTAAACCTCACTATTAAACATCTTATTGTGTACATGAACTTCATCTACTACTTCATCTAGGTAGATGAACTTCATCTACCGAGAGCTCACTGTAACAGCATTGCCAAAAAGGCATTAAGAGTTGTTAACCTAATTTTGCGGTAACATTGTACTACAAACCAGGGCATATAAAACCTTTGCCAGACCAATTGTCGAATACAGCTCATCTGCCTGGAATCCACACTGTATTTCAGACATTAATACAATTGAACGAGTACAGAGGTATTTCACGAGAAGAGGACTCCGCTCCTCTTCTCGCAATAGAATACCTTATGCCACCAGGCTAGAAACTTTGGGCCTGGACAACCTAGAACTACACCGCCTACAGTCTGACCTAAGCTTAGTACACAAAATTGTCTGCTAGAACGTCCTACCTGTCAATGACTACTTTAGCTTTAACCGCAATAATACATGGGGAAACAATAAACTCATAGTAAACCACTCCAAACTCGATTACAGAAAATATGACTTCAGCAACAGAGTGGTCAATGCCTGGAATGCACTACCTGGCTCAGTTGTTACATCATCAAACCACCATAACTTTAACCTTAAACTGTCTACCGTGGACCTCACCCCATTCCTAAGAGGTCTGTAAGGGGGTGTACATAAGCGCACCAGCGTGCCTACCATCCCTGTCCTATTGTTTCCATTTGTTCGTACTCATTTCTTATGCTTATACTGTACTTATACCTGTTTATACTTATATGTTTATATGTTATGTTTATACTTATACTTATTTTCTCATACATGCTTGTGAAAGTAAATAAATAAATAAAAATAAATAAATCTAAGCTTCCTGACTTAATCAAAGCATGGAAAGAAAATGCACGTTTTAAAACTAACAGACTCATTTCCAAATACGGTAAGAATATCTGTGGAAGATAATCTCAGCATATTGTGTGTAACTAAGAGGCAATCCTGGAACCATTGTGGGAAATTGGTGAGAGAAAAATTAGTCAAGTATGTCTGTTTTGTGACTCATGCATTCATCGATAGAGGTACTGACATTGTCAGAAAAGCTAAGCAGATAATTTTGAAAACCTTCCTGGATTTAAAGCTTAGAGGTTAAAGGAGGTGAGTTAATCCTCCTCCTCTATCGACAATGAAGAATAAGTTTGTAAAGGTGCTATAGTAATGCTGGGAGAATCTGACTGGAATGCCTGAAAAAAAAATGTGAATTTACAACTATGGTTCTTTTCAGGTAAACATTACTTTGCTGGACATCAATGACAATTATCCTGTATGGAAAGACGAGCCGTATTTCATCAACCTAGTGGAAATGACCCCTCCCAACTCCGATGTCACAACAGTAGGTGTCCAAGTATACAACACACACTCTCCTGTGCTGTGGTGTTTTTTATTTCCAATATGCAAAAATTACACTTTGAACCCTATTAGATCTCTTTAGCTTTGCCCTGCCTGTTGGTTAAAATATTCAGAACATATTTATAAAATATTAAAGAGGGGGGGAATGGAGTACATAATTGAAACAGGATTCCGCAAATGCTTTAAACTACATGATCCAAAAAATGTATACATTTATAAATCTTCTTCACAAGAAAAAAGCCATTTGGAGGAAGGGGGGTTTACAAAAGAAAATGAGCTAATGGGGAAAAGATATTTAGCACATGTCCCAGTATTGCATACCAGGTTTATCACTGAAGACATGTTTGAACTGATGTTATATAGAGAGCCGATACAGAGTCTGTAGTGGTCTTTACTCTGGCTTTAAGACTGACTTAGAATCTCTTTGATATATTCATGAATTCAATCCTGACTCCAATATTTGTCCCTTCATATTGTTAAGGTACCACTTCCACCATGAATGTTATCTCGCTATTTCCGCTGCGCATATGACAAATGATTGGGGTTTTTTTTCTGGTGTTACTTTTGTGGGGCACTATGTTAAAACCTACCATATTTTTCAGAATATAAGACACATCTTAGTTTTGGGGGAGGAAAATAGGGGGAAAAAATCTACCTACCAGATATTCATCTGGCTAGCGTCCTTAGTCTGTTCAGCTTCAGCACATTATTTTATCCCCTGGTTAGGGCTGAAAAAAATATTCTTCGAAGGGAGTAGGAATGAAAACAAGCCTGCAAACACTTAGGGCTGGAAAAACTACTTCGGAGGGAGTAGGAATAAAAAAATGCTGCAAGCTGGTAAGATCGTTAGCACCTCGTTAGGGCTGAAAAAACCTTTTTCAGAGGGAGTAGGAATGAAAACAAGCCTACAAAGACTTAGGGCTGGAAAAAAACTTCTTCGGACGGAGTAGGAAGCCAGGAAGATCGTTAGCACCTCCTTAGGGCTGGGAAAAAAACCTTCGAAAAAGCTACATTCGGAGTATAAGACGCACCCAAATTTTCAGCCTCTTTTAGGGAGGAAAAAGGTGTGTCTTATACTCCGAAAAATACAGTATACATACATTCAAGAAAGCCCAGGTGCCTCCTGCATTCTCGTTTGCTTCTTGGACATGGATGTCTCATGATGGGAAGGGTGCAATGGCGTGACTACAGGTTGCAAAAAAGCTTTCAGGATCCATAAAGTGTGGGATAGGGAAGGGAAGGGAAAAAGCATTGTAGCTCTCTATAATTGGGAGGGAGGACAAGAGAATGGAGGGAGTTGCCTTTCTTTAATGAGGTCCATATCTGCGTACATTTAGAACAGGGGTGTCAAACTCACGTCGTCACATTGTCATCACATGACTTAGCGTGACTTTTACCCCCTTCGCAAAACGGGGGTGGGCGTGGCCAGTGTGTGACTCATCCGGCTGCGAGTTTGACACCCCTGATTTAGACCGTTGAGCTTGAGAATACCAGGGATAAGTTCCGGCCCAATGAAAGTAGTATGTATGTGTTTTTAAAGGGGTTTTTAAATTGTGTTGTAGATTTTGTATTTGATATGCTGTGAGCCTCCCAAAGTCCCTGGGGAGTTGGGCGGCATACAAATCTATTAAATTAAATTAAATTAAATTAAACATCCATTACAAGAGGAGGCGGGGAAAGAGAATTGGCCATTCTCTGATTTTGCTTAACACCTTTCTTTAAATCACTACCTTCCAACAGGCCAAAAAGGTTGGCCTTTGTCTATTTTTTGTGTGCTCTAGGGACTGCCCCTCTCCGCCCCCCCCCCAAGCCGCCTGCAGGCTATAAATCGGCAAGCCTGGTTTATTGTTTCTGAATATGATGTAGTAGCTGCAGCTGGTGTGTTCAGTGTTTCCTTCTGCTGGTTTGTGCAGTTTAATCGCAGCATGTCTGAGCATCCGTGTAGGAGGAGTCCTGCTGGGTTTCAGCAGTCTTAAGTAAATTTTCTGGGAAATAAATCCAATTGCAGTGAAAGTAACCCAGCTAGTTAAAATCTCACTCTAGAGCTGCAACTGTACGTTGGGGTTTCCTTTGTGTCTTTTTATTTTATTTGAACTGTAAAACTTTCGGTGGGGAACACCAAGGGTTAAATGGAACTTCTCCAGGGGCGGGTTCCTAATTTTTTTACTACCACTCTGTGGGCGTGGCTTATTTTGTGGGCGTGGCTTGCCAGCCATGTGACCGGGTGGGCGTGGCTTGCCAGCCATGTGACCGGGTAGGCGTGGCTTGCCAGCCATGTGACCAGGTGGGCGTGGCTTCTCAGACTGCTGAAGGGAGGGGAACTGAGATAGGTCCTGCCGCCCATTCCCCCTCCCCTCAGCAGCTCGAGAAGCCTCAAACATGTGAAAATGCTTAGGATCATCACCGCGCGTTCGTGGCTTCTCGGACTGCTGAAGGGAGAGGAATGGAGATAGCTCCTGCCGCCCGTTCTTTCAGCGTCTCACGCGCTCCCTCAGCCATCCTCCCCTGCTTGGACTCACTGTGGGGTAGGAAGGCAGTGCATGTGCAGTGCTGGAAGCTCGGCTTCTGGGCATGCGCAGAAGAAATTTTTTTTTTAATGTAAATTTTTTTTTTAAAAAAATGGTGGCATCCAGGCACCAGCAACCGACCGCACCGGTACTGTGACGTCACCAGCGGGCCGCTACCGGTGCTATAGAGTGGACCGCTCTGGTAGGAACCCACCACTGAACTTCTCCCATGTAAAAACCCCATGGTCATTTGCTTATCAATTTTAGGAAGCAGGGTTATCTGATTGGTTGTAAGGTTATCACTGTGGTTTTAAGTAATAACTGGATTTTCTGAAACTTAAACATAATAACTTTAAAGATGTGTGGACCTTAATACCTGGAATTCTGGCTGGGGAATTCTGGGAGTTGAAGTCCATGCATCTTAAAAGTTGCTAAGGTTCAGAAACACTGGTTTAAAGACTAGTTTATTGTCTTGTAAAGTTCTTTGAATTGCCTGTAACTGTCCATGAAGACTCAAGATAGAAACTGTAAAACAAATTGCAATAAAAAGAAAACGGCAGAGGTCAGTTTTAAAGCCCACCATAAAGGGTTTACATGAAGGATGCCTCTCATGTTACTTTTTGACTGTGCAGTAATAAATATCCATGTCCGAGAAGTATGGCATCAAGAAAAACTGCCGGTGTAACCAATCATAGCCCAGTTCATACTTGCAATTAAATGAAGTTGTCACACTTTTTACAGGAAACACTGGGATTCCTTGGAGGTTTTTCATTAGATTGAGGAGCACTAAAGTTCATCCAATTGTCCCAGTGTCTCCAATGACTGAACCTTGCAGCCAACAGCAAATAAGGCATATAAAAAGTCACACTCCTTGCAATGTTATTTTATCAGTGTATCCTTGTTGTAAGGAATATCCTTCTGGGTTCAGTTCCAAGTGGGGAAAAAGACACTGGATTCATGAAGGTTGCTTGGAAAGAAGGTTTAATGGTGGACAGGAGCACATGGCATGAGCCCCTGTACAGAAAAGGTAGCTTACATGGTTCCAGGTGAAGAGAAAAAGAGAGAGAGGAGATGCTGAGTTCCTTGTTTTATAGTCTATGTTGGGTCCCACCTCTTAGTTTCCTGTTCCTGTATAGAAATGTATCCCATTGGCTCTCAGACCCCCCAGGGGCATGCTGGGGAAACTCTTGGCTTTTGTCTAATCCAGCTTTGGCTGAATGAAAGGGCCTTGGGCAAATCCTATTGTGGTTTTATTATGCAGAAGACTTCCAGTCCAGGTGAGAGGAATATGTGAGCTGGGCCCAGCCCCCAATGACCCATTGGCAAAGGGGTGGGGGTTTCCAAGAGGAGTCTTTTTGTCTGTTTAAAAGCATGTTTCCAGATGTGTTCCACAGAATATTTTCTACCTTTTAATATCTCCTAGGATATCTCATTTCCTAGGAGAGGGGTGGGTGCTAACTTCCTACATCCTACAACATAAGGAGCTGTGCTGGCACAGTGGTTAAAATGCAGTATTGCAGGCTAACTCTGCCCACTGCCAGGAGTTTGATCCTGACTGGCTCAAGGTTGACTCAGTCTTCCTTCCTTCTGAGGTTAGTAAAATGAGGACCCAGATTGTTGGGGGCAATATGCTGACTTTGTAAACTGCTCAGTGAGTGCTGTAAAGCATTATGAAGTGGTATGTGTGCTAGATGCTATTACTAAGGCTAGAATTCCTTCACCTCCAGTTCCCACACTACAAATTCTGTGGCGATTCCATGTGGTTGGATAAACATAAATCACAGTCATGTCTAGGCCTTGAACTGCATCTACAGCTCCCAACTTTGCAAGCATTCCTGGCCTTTCTCTTTGTGTGTGCAAGTCCATGTGTTAGGGTTCTGTGGTGGTGGTTGTTTTTTTAAGTTTAAAAAAATGATCAACTTCAACTTTTTCAACCTAGTTTGCGACCTCCTTCAAGGACCTCTTTGAAAGGCATTGATTTAAAGCCCTTCAAATCCCACTGGCAAAATAAAAGAGAGGGAGAAGGGAGAATTATTCTCCATCACGCTAGGAGAAAAATGACGGGCGTGAAACAGAAAATAAATGAGGGGAAAGTGAAGAGAATCCACAAAATCGTCAAACAAGAAGACCCTG